>PVJD01006991.1:0-90269 GCA_004026545.1 Mormoops blainvillei | reverse complement strand
GTAGTAAGGGACATCCAATGTTCTAGACCTGATTCTGAAGCAATTCAGAACTATTCAAATTAGCTTTTAAGCTTTAAATATTTTCAATATTCTATTTGTCTATTATCTGTTTTCTTGTTTAGTTAAAGGTGAAGAATGAGTGATCTGATTTAAACTTACCTCAATAAATAAAAGTATGTAAATGAATAAAATCATCAAACGACATGCAATGGTTTCTACTTAAATATTTCTTTCATTTCTTCTCGCAATTATAAGAAATCTTTGAGACTTTGTGATTTCTTCTTTGACCAAAAATATCAAAATCTCTACTTTTTGTAGACTTCTAAATATAACTATGTTCATCCATATCTTAATAATATTGGCTTTTTGGGCTATCACTTATCTAAGATGAGAAACAAATCATAGACCTTATGACAGTATCTTAGCCTACCTGGAGCACAAAGTTGCACATTTGATCCTGCCAAGATAGCACTATTGCACAGAAAGAGTCCCACAAGCACACAAATAAGTGAGGTTAACTGTAGACAACGTTGAGATTGTTTCTGTACCAGAAAGTCCACTGACTGCTTTTTAAAATTACCATTGCGGGATATAATAAACAACATAATGTAGAGTACATGATTTCAAAACAAATACGTTTTCTGGCAAACAAAATTATATTTCTGTATTTAATAAAGATTTAATTAATCTGAGAAAAAGGGTTTCAATGCAAAAATAGCTGTTTTCAGAAGAAAGTCGTAATTTGCCATGTTGCCCAAATGCTGTTGTTACGAAAGGGACACTGAACGAAGCTCAGTTGCAGTCAGCTCTCAGGCAGTCAGGGGGCCCCTGAGTGTGCAAACGCATCATCTTTCAGAGGTAGTTTCATAGCCACCATTTTTATGGTTCTAATATGAAGCTTTGCAAAAATATTTGCCAGCTGACCGTGACAAATATAAAATGATTTGTCTCCCTGTCCTTGAGACAGTTAAACAAATGTGAAAAGAAACCTTTTTTATATATACTTATATAAAACAGGAAAACACTAGTCATAAGAATACGTGCCAGGAGACTTGTATTCTAAATGCAGCAGAACTGGGTCTTACGTAAATTCTGTAAACTTCTTTGGATCTCGGTTTTCACATTAGTAAAATGTCTGTGTGTGTGTGTGTGTGTGTTTTGAACTAGATTAATTTTCAAAGAATGGCTTTGAATTCATACCAACACAAAATACAAAAGTATTTTGTATTTTTACAAAATACTCTGAGGATAAAGAGAGGGGAAGTCTCTGAGGATAAAGAGAGGGGAAGGGAAGCGATATTGTGAGTGAAAACTCTGTGCCCTCTTGGCAGAAGTAAGGTGTTTATATGTCCCTGAGTTAGACAGGGATGCCTTCATTGGCAATCTTTGTTTTCCACCGAATTCTGGTAAATCTGGAAGTCACTACACTTTATTGACCTAAATATCCCTTTACTCTCAGTATAAACTAACAAGTTCCTAGTTTCATACATTTCTACATAAATATGCACATAAGCCAGACTATAAAATGAGTTACTGCTGGGGACCAAGTCATATAGCGGAGACCTGAGCACGCTAGGCTACTTTCCAGAGTCCCACCGCTTTGCTTTGAACCATTACCAGTGCCTTTCAGCAGTGCTGTCAGCAGAGCTCGGATAGGGTCCTGAACTCCAGAGAATGAATGAGATATGCCAAATGAAGCATAATTACTTTATTGACGTCATTCAGCTTTCAACTCACATTTAATGGGGGCGCTTCTACTGCTTGAAACAGTGGGCCGTTTGTAGCACATTATGCAAATGCAAGACTAATCTTTTGCATTATACATAAGAGCTGCTTATTGTGCATTAACTAATTTATCTGACTACGCAGGGGCTATGAATGCTGATTTTTATTAAGCTCTTCATTAAGTGAAAACGTAGGCATGGCAAGTGCATATATTAGCGCGTGCCTGTCTTGCGTGGGTGAATAAATACATATACACATCTAGTTACCAAGTGACATTCTTTTGGTGGTAGAAATCATCAGGTATTATACTTTTTTTCAGTCATATCAGTAAAATGAGAAAGTGAAAATTAAATAATCAGAGAAGACTCCTGTATTGTTAATATTCATCGCACACTTTTTATCATGGTCACAACATTGCTTTTTAAAAAGACAGAATGTGTAGTCCAAAGTCAATAGCTTAAATGTTATGTAACCATCCTTTAGCATGCTGGTGACTATTTTGTTATCATAAAAAGTAGATGAAGAACAATTGAACACAAAGTCTAATAAAAGCAGTCACTTCAGTTTTAAGACAGGTTTAATTCACTTGGGTAAAGAAAAAAGAGCAAAATAATATTTTATTAACTATACACTAATGAACTTGGTTCAAATCTACCCACAGGCACATCTAGACAGACATGTGAATACTGTTTATATAACCTCAGTTAATTAGTACATTTATTAAGGTGCACATTTGAAGCCAACACAGGCTCTATGTAGACCCCACCCGTCTCAGCGACTTACTTGAATTTGACTACTGATTTGCACAAGATATACTAAAAATATTACACGTTTTATTTGCTTAGTAAACTGATATAGATTTGACTCATTTCAGTTAGCCAATGTATAGTGGGAACCCTCCATCTGTAAATTATTACAAATATTTTGAGTTTATTACTTTAAAAATATTTTTTAAATGTAGTTACTAGTTCATAATAGGAGCTAAGTCACTGATTATAACTGGTTTTCAAGGTGACAGGGTGAGAGAAAATGAAATGAGCCTCTTACTTTGAAGATGCTAAATAACAACAGTGACCAGTATTACAGATGCTGAGGGGCACAGAAATCTAGTAGCCCCTTCTGACTTCAAACTCGAGCTCCCAGTTTTAGTTCATTAAAAATAACGACTGGTTGCTGTGTATCATGCATAAGAACAGCTCATTCCAGGTAAACTAAAACACATATTACTATACTCAACACAAAATCAGCCCTGGGATTTGGCCATGAGCCCAACTTAACTGCAGAATGTTTATTAAATTATTAAAATTTATGGGTTGATAGCACTCTCAAGCAATTTATTATAGCTGTAAACCATTTTTAAGTTTTGAAAACACAATAAAGTTGATTTAATAATCCTTCTAATCTTGTACACAACTTCCTTCAGAATTTTCTTCAATTACGCCTCATAAATTACAATTTATTGTGTATTAGAGAAACACTAAAAAACAAATACTTCATGAGAATTTCATCAGATTCATTTATTTTGAAACATTTGCCAGGAAGCGTAACAAATTCACATGTGACCCCTGTACTCAGAAGAGCTGAAGTTCAAATCAAAGCCACAAAAGAGAGCTCCCTTGCCAAGGACAATAACTGAAATCTTCCTTTCGCTTGAGCCAGGAACTTGGCTTTAATGAATGCAAAGGTGAAGGGGTCAGAGAAGAGAGAGAGAGAGCGGCAGTTCTAGGAAATTTCTCTCTGCTCTAAAAACAGTTTGAATTGCAAAACACAGTCACATCATCTCTGTGTAGGACTTTGTTAGACAACAAGCAACGGAAAAGAGGGAAGGCAAAGAGACAGCAATTGTTAGCACACAATTGTGTTTTCCTCAGGGGCCAGTCGGTCATTAGTGTAGGCAAATTCACTTCGATTGAATGACTTTTAAGTGAACATTCCATACTTTTTAAGAATAGAATTGACAGTAGTTTAGGACAGTAGTTTAGGAAGATTAATCTCTAATGGTGAAATAATTTAGAATCTCTTTCATATTTTATAGTGACTTGATCAGGGCAGAGTTATCTGCTGGACCTAGTGGGTCCTGCGGCTCATAGGACTTAGTTTTCAAAACTGAAACGGAATTTTTAGGAAGTATTAGGGTTCTTTTAATGGACCAAAAAGAAAATATATGCATAATAGGTTTTCTAGCTACATGGGGGGGAGGGTTGTAACAGTGCCCTGAGGAGACACTCTATGCTATGTGAGGAAAAACTGCATCTATTAATACATTCCTTAAACATTTCAGATTTGTGTCTTCATGTTCACTTCAGGAGGCTGAAAGCCCTATTCAAGCAAACCTATTATTGACTCTGATTATGATAAATCTGTAGCTGGTGACTTCCTGGGCTTCCAGAACCAGACACTAGGGTGGAAGTGACTCTGGGAGAACCTCTCAAGAGCAGAGAATTTTTTTCTGAAATGGTATGTCTTCCTGCTTGGGTTATCCAGCGGATCTATCTTTTAAAAAATGAACAAGATACCCTCATGGGACTCGAGGGCAATCAGAGAGATGGTATTTTCATTCACTTCATCATACCAAAGATCTGTAACATGATGAAGACCATAGTGGTCTACTAGCATCAATTTAAAATCAGAACTCCACAGAAGACTAAGTTGGGTTCTCATTTCCCTCTTTTCCTCTTATTAATTCTACCTTTGCTTCCTGGTGTTCTAAATACAGTTGACCCTTGAAAAACATGGGTTTGAATTGTGTGGGTCTACTTATCCATGTACTTTTTTTCAACAAATATCCAGTTGGCTCTCCACATCCCTGGGTGTTGTATCCATGGACTCATCCCACTATGGATGGAAAACAGTAGTTTAGATCCGTGGTTGGGAATCTATGGATGGGGAGGGCCAACTGCATGCATTATTCTATACCATTTTATATAAAGGGACTTAAGCATCCATAGATATTTGTATTTGCAGGGGTCTTGGAACCAATTCCCTACAGATACCAAGAGATGGCTGTAGTTAAGTTAAGGGGAGTCCAAAGTTATACACAAATTTTCGATTACATGGAGGTCATCACCCCTAACCCCTACATCATTCAAAGGTCCAGTGTGCTGTCTATGATATGTCATTAGAAGAACATGTCTAGCTCTACTCTCTTTGTCGTGAATGTTCATATGTGTCTATACCTGCACCAAATGACTCCTCTCTTTTTGTGACCACAGTAGCATCAGACAGACACCTAGCCTGAGTTAGGAGAGTCAAATTCCTCTCCCTAAAATATTGAGCTAATCAATTATATAGAGCTAAACTGAATGATCCTAAAGACAAGGGACTAAAGGTATTACATTGTGGCGACATGATGGCCACATGCAAAGTAGGACAGTCTTCAGGGAATGAAGCATGGAATGGAGTTTTGGAGAAAAGCAGAGGTAGAAAAATAGGAGGCTATAAGGAGAGTTAAAGAAAGTAGTTTCCCTCTTTTTTCCCTATGATCTATCAATTCGTATGGGGTCTACATATATTTCTAACTTTCGTATCCTTTATATTCTCTTGCTCTGTAAACCCCATTTTAATTTGAACTAGGGTTCTTAGGCTTCTATTTCTAAAAACCAATAGCACTTTGTGCACAGATGAGGCCGAGGGAGTGTGCTCTGTCCACATTCCACTGGCAAGCCTGCTGTAAGCGCTGAAAACAGAGCAATCTCTGGATACAACCAACAAGGGCAGGAATCATGCCACCCTCTCAGCCTTTGTGTTCACTTGCCCGAAAGGCACCAGATGACACTGCTACCTTCAGCACCAGAGGCTTACTGGACTCTTGGCGGCTCATGTCCTGCCTACCTTTATCCTTCCCTGAGAGCCACAAAGAGCAGCTTTAAGTCTCCAGCTCCACATTCTCCAAGTCCCTCTCTCACGTGGAGCTGACTCAGAAGTTATCAGCAGTCTACCTAAAAGTAGTATGCCAAGGATCAAATTGGTGGACTGTCCACAAGAAATTAGCAATAGATTGTGGAGTACGTTCCATAAGATTCATAAGTGACTGTTAAGTATTTTTCAAATGGAAGAACTACACAAATTTGCCAGTAACAATCACCAGCTTGAATCTGGGTGACTTCACCATGGCCTAAAGATCATGTATGTTCCGGTTATGATAAAATAACAAAGCCCAGATTTATCTTCTCACATAAACAACCCATAAGCTAGATTAAATGTATAAATCAGTGGATTTTAGCGGATCCTAGGAAGCACAGGACTGAGATCTTTCTACAAAGGGAAACGAAGAGGTGATTTGCACTTGCTCCAGCTTACTGCCGAAAGAAAGCATCCCAGTCATGGCAAAGGGGCATGGAACCCAAACCCTTATGGCCTCCATAAGTTCATAAGATGGAGTGGAAAATTTGGGGACCCATGAGGGGAGGGAACTTACAAAGAGAGTACCAGAGTCAAGAGACCTGCAAAAAAAGCTCTAGAACTTTGCAGAGGTTTCATCTTGCGTTCCAAGCAGCCCCTACCCTGAGGACTGATAACTGTATTAACAGAAGGAAATTACCTGAAGCTAAGGAAAGAATCAAAAGAAAGGCAAAGGTACAAAGCCTTAGAGATCGGAGGAGCCAGGAGTAGTTCACATTCTCCCCATTCAGAAGTCCTTGGTAACGCTCAGGACGACAGGGAGGAAGAACATCCGGAAGATGATAGTCTCAGTCAGTATTGGGGAAAATGAGCCCTTGCCTACAATCCACTTATCAAAGCTTAAAAGCCACAATAGAAAGAATAAAACTGTTCCCAAGTAATTTAACTGCCTGCCAACATAAAGTTCAGGAATATTTCAAGGAATTACAAAATATCCAACACCTAATACAGTAAAATTTTAAAACCTGGTATCGAATAATAATTTATTGAACATGCAAAAAAGAAATAAAAGTATAAAAATAAATCAGTAGAAACAGACACAAAAAATGACACAAGTGATAGAATTAGCAGACGAGGTCATTAAAACAATTACAAATATACTACACATGTTCAAAAACATAGAGCATGAAAGCATGTACATATTAAAGAGATCATAATAAAAGATCAAAATATTAAAAAATTATAAAAAACCTTTGAAAAGTGAAACTTCCAGAGATAAATAATGTATTATATAGGACTAACAGCAGATTAAACACTGCAGAAAAATAGGTTGTTAAAGTTAAAGCTATAAAAAATAAATTATATAAACTCACAATTTTTTAAAGATTTTTTTAAAAGATTTTTTATTTATTTAATTTGTACACAGAGAGGAAGGGAAGGAGAGAGAAACATCAATGTGTGGTTGCCTCTCGTGCGCCCCCTACTGGGGACCTGGCCCGCAACCCAGGCATATGCCCTGACTGGGGAATCAAACCAGCAACCCTTTGGTTCGCCAGCTGGTGCTCAATCCACTGAGCTACAGCAGCCAGGGCTAAACTTACAATTTAATAAGTTAGATTAAAAGCAAAGGTAATAAATACTCAAAAATCGTCACTTAGTATTTTACTATATTTTAGTATTACCTATGATCCATCTTGAAACTACTTGTATCTATTTTATCTATATGGTAGAAACATAATATAATAATATGCAACTGCTCTTAATCTTATAAACTCTGAATTCAGCGACATCGTGTTGGTAGATTGAAAGTGAACCCTGTGAGAGTATTGACACCACAACAATGAGCAACCACCACAAATCAGAGCTTTAATCTCCCAGAGAGCACATTGTTAATCATTTTAAGAATATATCACTGCCCTCTCTATTTCATCCTTTCTAGCCCAGTCACCCTTGGACTAGCGATGGTAAGCCAGGAGTGGCAAAATGCATCATACTCTAGTGGGGAAATGCCTGAGACAGTAAATCTCTGTTTGACCCTATAATTAGAGGATGATATCACTGGAAGGAAAGGGAGGGCCCTTAGTAAACACCTGTTTTGCATATTATGTGGGAAAATTTTATTTTGGACTGAAAACTGTAGTCCAAATACACATTGTTAGATTACATAGTGCTTTATTTTTCTTAAATTGCTATGCATAAAAAATGGTAGGCGTATGAGAGCTACAGCTCTTCTGTTTACTCTATTTATATAGATATGTTGACTCCTTCCTCTCTAGTAAATGAATGTGATGATTAGGTCCATAATTCACCTTTTTTCTTTCCCTCAATGTTGCGTTGGCTAAAGGGTTATGTTTATTAATTTTGAGACTTTGATATAAATAACAACACTTTTTAAAAGTTTTGTGAGTCTGCAAACATTTTTTTGAGATAGCGATTTCTATTATTGAAAGGTTATTTTAATAATTGCAGGATCTGTTTTTGTATGTTGGAAATGATTAGGAAATTTAAAAATGGTTATTAAATATCTGCCTTCCTCAGTTACTATCAGTGATAACAGTGAATGTCTCATCTATTTATACTTTTTGATCCTTATCTTCCCCATCTGCAAATGGGGTTAATAATGGTACCAGACTTTTAGGATTTTAGGATTGTGGGCATTAAAAGAGATGATCTCTTGAAAAATTACAGTATGGTTCCTGGCACATAATAAGCACTTAATAAATGTTTGCTATTTGTATATTTTGCTACCAACATTTAAATAGACAATCATAATATTTACTGTGGAAGCTCTTGGCAGATTTCATTCCAGAAGTACATGCCATATTTATTTAATAGATTCATTATATTAGTTTTCCCCATGCAAGTCCTTTGCATGTCACACATGTAGGCAGTATATTCAGACCCAAGGTCCTTTCATAACTAGGAGATTATTTGTACTTTAAGGTTTACTGAAAGGGATGGCTGTCCTATGAGTTGTATTTCTCCAACACTGTAAAATTGCAAAGGAAGTGCTCTTCCTTGAGCAGGGCTTCCTTTTATCTTTAGCTGCTTACAAGCCCTTGGAACTCTTCAGGGATAATTGCAGTGTAATGTGTTACAGCTGCTTGCTAGATAATTTACTCAGCTGCCACCACCTGGGGAGATGAGGCAGGATAGCCCCTCCTGATACTGGGCCCCTGGAATTTATAGTCTTTTCCATTTCTCTTCTCCGGTGGTGTCACTCTTCTTCCCCAGGGTTCACTAGGAAGTCGGTATTTTAAAATATACAAGTAGTTTGCCTGTGGGAGGAAATAGCTGCAAGCAAATCCTACGCAGGCTATAGGTAAACTTTAGAGCGTAATTTCCATCTGACCTGCCCGGCTAACCTTGAAGTGTTACCGGGCTCCTCTGTGCCCACAAGGTTTAGAATGCCATGGACACCTTGGAAGTGTTAGGGGCTGGATTGTCCCCCTCCTCCCCCCAAAAAACATATTAAAGTCTAACCCCCAGTACATCAGAATGTGACCTTATTTGGAGACAGGGTCTTAGAAGTTAAGATGAGGTCATTAGGTTAGGCTCCAACCAAATATGACTGAAGTCATTTATAAAAAGGAAAAATTTAGAGGCACACACGAACGCAGGGAGAACACCAGCTGAGGGCGAAAGCAGAGATTCAAGTGCTGCACCTAGAAGCCGAGGCATGTAAAAGATTGCCAGTAAGCCACCAGAAGCTGAGAGAGAGGCATGGACCAGATTCTCCCGTACAGCCCTCAGAAGACACCAGCCCTGACGGCACCCAGGCTTCCAGCCTCCAGCGCCGCTGTTTGAGCCGCCCAGTTTGCGATACTTTGTTATGGTGGCCCTAGCAAACAATTACAGGAAGTATGTGAAGCCTCTGGGCCCGTGCTCAAGATAATTATTTTTAAATGCATAAAATAATGTACATAGGATAACAAAGGAAATCAAACATATTAAAATATTGTTAAAACGTTTTCATAAACAACTTTCTGATGTAGTCATACATGTACTCCATATTAATGCATTGAGTAGTAACATCCATTGGTGGGTCAAAAAACCACTGTGATTTTGAAGTATGGATGAATGTAAATGAAAATTTGGTATCTGCTACAAATCGAATGTGATCTGAAAATATCTGTGCTTCCTCTTAGTTATAGGTACTGCTATTGCTTATTCCCTATATTCGTGATTGAAGGAAACTATATTCCAGCTAAAAATTAGCGAAAGTTAGGTCAAGTTCATTGACCATGTGAATTCCCTCCACAGTCACCTGGTGAGGAAGGGCAGAGGTCGGTGAACTCCAGGCTGAAAACTTCAGCTTGGGAGTCTTCCTTTTATTTCGTTGAATGTTCCTTTATTATAATGTCTGGTTACTTTGTTTATTTCTACTTGTCCATTTATAACTTGATCTCCAGATCCAGGCTGGATCTTTCCTGGGTTCTTCAGTGATAAGAATTGCTTCTCTCTGAGTCCAAGTTTCTTCCTCAATACTGCACAGAGGTTTTTCTCTTGGACCTGACATTGATCTTAAACTTGTTATCAAAGATTCTCAGAATTTAATATTTCCTCTGGTGTGGGTATAAGGCTTCCTATTGAAATCACCTATTGCTTCTCTCTGTTTTCAAATCTAGAATGTTCGAGGTTTAATTTTTCCTGGTACATATTAGACTTAGAAAGATCCACGTACACTTGTCATATCTCAGCTGTAAAGATCTGTTCTTCCCAACCCCATATCCTTCCATCTACACGCAATCCCCTGCTCTCACCAGCATGCACGGAGGCTCCAGGGACTTGAACAAACTCCTCCTACAAGATCTGTTTCCAAGCTGAAGCAGACCTTGGTTTCACAGTCAAGGTCCCTGGGAACTCCTTGACAGTATTCCTGATGCCAGTCTCTCCAGTAATCTATCTGACTTTACTGTTTTTCTTTATCCTTCACTTCCTAGGCATGTCCTACTTTCACACTGGCTTCTTGACCTTTGCTCAAGCCTTTTCTTTTTCCCTCTCTGAGTATTCTCCTACAACCTGCATGCTGACCTACTTAGCTTAGCCCATGGACGTGCCTCGAATTGCCACTGTTGAGTCTCCTGGTTCCTGACTACCTCTCTGACACAGCAGCCTGACACTATGATAGCTTCTTTAAGATCATTTCTTTGACTCTTCAACTCAAGCCTTGCTCGATTACCAATTTCGAGACTTTTTAAATGTGTTTCTACATCCACACTTTCAGATTCTATTTACATCTTCCGGTTGTGCCTCGGGCATTTTGATCCCAGGTGCTGCCTAAGTAGTTCATGTGCAACATAAGCCTAATGAAAATCTCATGTTTGTATTTTGTCCCATCTATCCACTCTCGAATAGCTAATGAATGATTAGAATTTTTTTAAAAGCCCCTATATCTACATGTAAAATTTAAAGAGAAGCAATTTGATTTTAGTGTTGGTAACCATTGTGTTTTTGAAATATACTATTAATTTTGATATATATTTTTCCCTTTGCCATGCACTGAATCTTTAAGTGATTTTTAGTCATTTCTAAAGAATACATTTCATCTCTCCTGTCTTTGATTGTTCACGTTTGCTCTTGCCCAAGTTCCCCGTCCCTGAGAATCACAGTAACGTGATTTTAATCTGCCACTTGTGACATAGTAGGGCTCTCTTACTCAAGTGTGCTCAATATGCCCGATCCATGGCTGCATTTCTCCTTTTTATTTTCATTTTAGCAGGCTCCCTGCAGTCATCCCTTCATTCTCTGATTAATTTAATTACATAACCCATTCTTTCAACCTCTCTGTTTTAGCAGCATCGTGGTTTCTTGTGCTTTCATCTCCCCACCTATAAAAGGCCCAAGGCGAAATGTCTGGCTTGAAAGCCTGTAACAGTTTGATGTATTAATGCTTCTAGAGGAAAACCATAATGATGGCCACTGTTCTCAATTTGTTCTATAAAATTGCCCAGTGATTCAGTTTTGTTTCTATTACTTTATTACTTTAGTTTTTTCCCTTCTCTGTGGCAGTCCATGAAAAAAGAAGAGGGGAAATCTTCCCAGTGGACAGAGCTTTTAACAATATACCTGTTCACGGACTTGGTGAAGACAGAGAAATGGTCCAAGGCAAAGTTACACATAGACTGAAATGCAGTGGCAAATGGCTTGCTCAGGGGCCTAAAAGAAACGAAATTGGAAAGTGGAAGATGAGGGGTATGGGAAAGAAGCACATGGTTGGATCTATGGGAGTGGGAGCTAAGTGGTGGTTTGCCGATACTTGCATATCACGCCAGTTCCCACCAGAGAACACCCACCAAAAGGAGGCTTTGTACAATGACTCACACTCAGTGGCTGTCAGCGAGCTGACCTTGGCCACCCCAGTGTTTGCGTAAGGAGTCCTTAAAGAGAATAATCACACTGGCAGGGAGGAAAGCTATGCACATATGCAGAATCCCAGGCTCCTGTCACCATGCTCCTGCAGCTGCTGAATGTCTCCTGTGTTGGCAGAAGAAGCCAACACTGAGCCCTTGGTATGGTCCCTCCTGTGAGGAGACCAACTAGCCACTCGATGGCAAATTTTTTAGCACAAACCCATTCCACCTAGGAGAGGCCAAGGATTAATTAATATGTGTCCCTAGTATAAGTTTCCTTCTTTGCATACAGTTCCTCAACTGGCAGAACTATCTGAGAGCTCACAGAGTGTCTGACTTAACAACACGTGATCCCACTTTCTGTCATCTTGGAAATCTCAACTGTAAACGCAGGTAAGAAAGGGGTCAGGCCTGTCATGGGCACCATTGTGTTCTCTGTCTTGCAGAGTTCTAGGCAGCATGGAGGTATTCAATTGATATTTGTTTTTTTTTAAAAAAAAGATGGAATTTTGAAGAAATCTATCTTCAGTCACACTTAGAAATGCGGTTCATGAACTATGAACTAGCTATATATTACCTCCAGTGATGAACTCACTAAATCTTTAGATGCTATTTGCTATGAATAAATAAAATAAGAATATTAGTAAGTTTCCTTTAAATCCTCAGATAAATTAGTTAGAGCAATAGGGTTTTAATGTATAGGGAGTTGGAAGGGATCAGACTTTACTTTCATCTTCTTGATTATGTAGTTAGCTGTATAATTCATAAAAGTGTGAGCTGATGCTAAGTTTGAGCATGGAGACAAGCTTAGGTATGGCGTAATGGATTATATTGTAAAGTCGTAGTTTTTAATTTTTAGAAAAGTCCATTAAGGAGACGTTAGACAAAAATAGCTCATAGGAACTATACTCCAGCTAGGCAAAATAATGTATAATCACAAATCATTTTGCTACATCTAAAAATTCAAGGAGCTCATGATACACTGGATATTATAGCTCATATTTGATCAAAAAATTCTCATATGACAATTTTTAAAGCAGTGCTTGCTGAAGACCCTCCAAGATAGTTATAAAAATCTGGTCATATAAATATACTGGAGCAATATCATCTCCATTATTTTAAATTTTATAAAAAACTAATTAGCTTTAGTAGAATGGTTATAATAAGCATTTTTCTTGTAGGTTCACCAACCTGCAATGGCAATGTCACTGTACCCACACAGATTAGTGTGTCTGCATGTCATAATCAAAGGACTGGCAGTCGAAACACGTGGTACATACACAGAGGGTCCGTGCAAGGACTGACTTGCCAAGTGATCCAAAAGTCATTTGGTAAATTGATCAATTGCAATGTGGTGTGGAGTTGTCTAAAGCACAGCTTTCTAAACAAAGGAAAGCATGTAAACAATAATATATAAACAAAATACTAAAGACATTTCCAGTGGAAATAGCATAAATAGGTATAATTGGAACACTGCTAGCCAGTTAGTACTGTACTTTTTCTAAATCTATTTGCTCCCTTCTGAGAGTCTTGGAATAAATATACTGCAACATATATCTAAGGGGGATCCCCAAAAAACCAGAATTTATTTGTAAAATAATGTGTATTTATTCTTACATGTTTAAACTTCAGTCACTTTCAAAGTACTTTCCACTTGATGCAACACACCTATTGAGACATTTTTTCCACTGCTCACAAAAGCTTTTGAACTTGACGACTTTGATGCCTTTTACAGCTTCTGTCGTTTTTTTGTTTCACCTTTTCCACCTCAGCAAAACTTTTCCCTTTGAGGACGTTTTTCATTCAGGGAAACAAAAAAAAAAAGTCAGTGCAAGACTGGGTGAATAGGGAGGGTGGGGTGCAGGGGTCATACCGTTTTTGGTCAAAACTGCTGAACACTCAACGCGGTGTGGGCAGGTGCGCTGGTTAATCACCCCTCATGAAATGGGCAAATGTACTAAAAGCATCTTCAAAAAAATTCACTGAAGCCCCACGAAGTCTCTCACAACACCACCAGCTGGTGCACTGATATAGATGGGTTCCCAGAACACTCACCTAGCTGGGGAAGCCTGTACTACAAAGTGGCTCACCCTCCAAAAGATGATTCTGGCTTTTTGGTGGGATGTGTGTGGGTGTGTGTGTCTGTGTGTGTGTGTTTTTATCCTTAGCTTTCTTTGTCCAATTGTAAAATCATATTTCCATTCACAATCTCCTTTCGCTAATACTCACTTAACCAGAAGAAGCTCTCCCCACACATGAGCTGAGGGGGGAATAGGTATTAACAACTATTTGGCAATGTGTTAACAATTAAAATCTTCTTGTCCTTTGGCCAAGCCATAATATTTTTAGAAAAGTACTCCAGGAAAAAAAAGGGATTAGAATATTTATAATATTTTAACAGCAAATATTAAAAAATTTCTGCATGTTCACTAATAAGAAATTTGCTAAATACATTTACTATGGACTGAATGCTTGCCCCCACCCCAAAATTCTTATGTTGAAACTTAATCCCCAGTGTAATGGAATTTGGTGGTGGGGCCTTTGGGAGGTGATAGGTCATGAGGGTGAAGCCCTTAGGAATAAGATTAGTGTCCTTATAAAAGGGATTTTACAGAGCTCCTAACCCCATGTGTCATGGGAGCACCTGTGAGAAGACAGCTATCTACGAACCTCAAAGTAGGTACTCAATAGACTGCTGTAGCCTTGTTCTTGCACTTCTAGCCTCCAGAACTGTGAGAAATAATATTTTGTTCTTTAAGCCTAGGTAGTCTACGGTATTTTTGCTAGAGCAGCCCAGATGGACTAAGACAATATCCTACAATGGAAGTCCATGAGTACTGTGAAGAGCATGAATACTATGAAGACTTTAAAAAGCTGAAGGTGCTCTCTATTACTAACAGGGAGAGATGTCTGTCCATAATATATTATGTGACGGTGAAAAATATTTTTTTTTAATTTTGAGTTTTTATTAAAGCATAAGAATGTGCACAGTGTTTTGCTACATGTGATATAAAGCAAGTAAACTCCTTCTCTTTTTCTTTTTAAAATTTTATTTAGTTTATTTTTAGACAGAGGGGAAGGGAGGGAGAAAGAGATGGAGAGAAACATCAATGTGTGGTTGCCTCTTGCACGCCCCCTACTGGGTACCTGGCCCTTAACCCAGGCATGTGCCCTGACTGGGGAATCAAACCAGCAAACCTTTGGTTTGCAGTCCAACACTCAGTCCACTGAGCTATACCAGCTGGGGCATGAAAAATATTTTTAATACCAGTATTTTTACTATTCCATTTTAAATAATATATATGTTTATAGATTTAAAGACTTGAAAAAAATAAGCAATTTTCAAATGGAGCTATCCTGAGGTAAGATTGAAATAACAGGGGTACCTTTAGGTTTGAATTTATTCAGGTTTGTATTTAAATATTTTAAAGAAAACAGAATTATATATATATATGTAATAAAAAATGTCTTTCATTTTAAAAGTCTAAGGTTAAAATTCTACCCCAAAACTATGGTGGGCTCCCTCAGCAACATTACTTAATAAATTATGCCCTTTCTTTCTAAATTCCCTGTTGGTCATTTACTCTTTCCCATTAGCTTCTCAATAGGTTCTAGTCCTTCTCACGTTATCCCTCTACCACACGCGTCATCTAACAGGCGCCCTTCATCTCACCTCACCTTCACAGGTAACATCTTGAATTAATTATTTCTATGACCTTGCTGTGCTTGTATTGAACAGTCCACAGTGATGTGTTTCAGCCCCTAGCACACCACAGCCTTTGCTCTCACCATAGTCCACAAAGGCCTCTTTGTCAACAGACAATTTCGTGTTCTGTTATTTTAATGCCCTGCAGTGTTTGCCACTGTTAAGTGTTTCCTCCTTGCATTTCTTCCTTTTAAATTCCATGACACCACATTCTGTCGGTTTTCTTCTGCTAATATAGCTGTTCCTTATCAGTAACTTGCAGGGATTCTTTTCATCTGCCTGCCCCTTAAGTGAACTGCACTTTCAACCTAACTTATTTTTGAGGAGAGCAAAATGGGTGGAGATAAATTTTATAATTAGCAAAACCCTGGGTTTGAATCTTAGCTCTGTCACATGTTTATCAAGGACCCACTGGAACTAGGTTAATCCATCTGTCCCTTGTTTTCCCTGTAATAAAATGGCAAGTGGTTTAATGTGATGTTGTTATTAGCATTAAACAAACAATTACGAATGCTACCTAATATGTAAATATTTAATAGCTGGTAGCTGTTGTTAGTCTGATTCTATAATCTCTCTTGGGAAATTTCTAATTTTCAAACTAATGACCACCCCTTTTTTTTTCTCCAGCCCAATATCTCTCCTAGGCCTCTAATACAAACTGACTATTGGACATTTCAACTAGATATATCATGGCAATCAAAGTCAGCGTCCAAATTTAATCTCAGTTAGCTCCCTGCCAATCCTCTCAAACGCCTGAGTTTTGCCTTCAGAAAAGATGGCGTCACAGCCACTCGCTTCCCCAAAATCAAAATCTGAAAGTTATCATTAGGGGTCCCCTTTCATCTCTTTACATACCTACTCACTGAAGCTCGTTGGTTCTTCCTTCCTTGTCATTATCCATGCTTGTTTTCTCACCATCTTAGTTTATGGCATCGTCAGCCCTTACCTTGGTTATAGCAAGCGGCTCTTAATTTATCTCCCTTACTTCCAGGTTTACATTTCCTTCTTCTCCTTCTGTCCATCATCAGTTTATACACTGTAACTAATAATTGCTCTCATGTGCTTGATGTCCTTCATATTGGCCTCTTCTGTTTCCACCACTGTCATTACAGCTTCCTCACTACCACCCCATCTGCACACTGCGTCTGTACCAAACACAGTGAGTTTTGTATCTCCGCCTGCAACGTACTGCTCCCTCTCTTCAGTCCACTTCCCGAACTTCATCCTTGGCTGAACTGCACTCATCCTTTGTATATTACTTCCTGCTGTGATGTCTTTTCCAAATCTTAGCTACCCACCCCCCAACTTTATTTGCTCCCAGAGCGACCTATACACTTCTATCAAAGCATTTATTTCAAAAAGTGTAATTTTCTGTTTTGTGTTTGTCTTTTACTTTGAACCAATAATTCCAAATTCATGCATGTTTCTTCTCTGAAGCGATTTTCTCAGACAAATGTAAGATGGAAACACCTGGGGGGCTTCTTACCCATATTCCCAAGTCCCACTTCAGTTAAATGTTGTAAAAGGATCACATGTTGCAAAGAAATCAAATGTTTCAGAGAAATCACATCTTTTCTTCACCTACATAACTCAATAAAATGATAGCATAGTAAAAAAAAAAAAAGTGGCAGTTACATTATTAGCCTATAGGACAGAAGAATAATAGAGAGGAAAACGGAGGATAGATTTATGTCAACCAATTTTTGGAAGATGAAAAGCAAGATAGCTACTAACAGCTATCTTAGCAGAGTGGAAAAAATTTTTAGTACCAGGAAAAAGAAAACATTGACCATAAAGAGCAAATTTGCTTTAAGAACTGCCTGAGAAGTTTAGCATTTTGAACGTTAGGCTGAGGTGAAAATAGTGTATTTGAAAACTTATATTCAAAGCCATTGAATAACCCAAGCCCTCACTCCACTTTCACATAGATAACTATGTCTTTTTCTCCCAAGATAGGGGTTTTAGCATATGACTGAAAATAAGGGGTAAATAGGTGTGTATGTATAATTTTATGGACAGGATCCTCAGAAGCTGGTGGAGCAGGGAGCACCAGAAATCAGTTTCCCCACCTAGAGGACACTTGCACTGGTAGAATCTACCTGATGTAATTATTTTAGAGCTCTGTAGTCTTGTGAAGTCTTATAACTTCCAGGGGAAAGCTTAGAGGATAAATTTCAGTTAACTTCAGTCTCTACCTTAAAAGTGGCTACCATCCCCAACCCCATCCCTGTGGCAGCCAACCTTCCATGTGTTCTTTGAGCATCTTACACATACCTTGTGAAGCCAGGGTGGGCAATAAGGGTCCTGTTTCTACAAATATTTGGAATTGGGGTCCTGATCACTGATTGTTGCTTCTGATCATGAAGGCATAGGCACAGAGGTGGCGACCATTGTGGCACCTTTGTCCCCACTGCTAGAAGTCCCTCCTCCTTGGGCTGAACTTCTAGGAGACTTGAAGGGATGGTAGCTCCCCTCCTTTCATTCTTCTCCTTTCCTCCTTTTGGCAACCAGAAATGAAAGACTAGGACATTCAAAAGCAACTGCATATACAAGGGAAATTAGAAGGGCACTGCATATACTCAGGAAAAGCACAGCCTCAGAGGAGACCTGAGAAGACCTTAAGTTTATGCCTGAGGCCAATCCTAAGAATGCAGAAAGCCTACAACAACCACAGTGAGACAAAAATAGAGAGCAGCTAGCTCTGGGAAAGAAGGAGAATGGGATTATAATGGTGAGCACATGACTAGATGACAATTTCCAGTTATTGACATATAAATAAATAATAGCCCACACTCTAGGCATAGAAAAATGGGAAGTATGGTCCATTCCAATGAAAAAATAAGCCAACAGAAACTGTACATTAGAAAGGCCAAAGGAAGGACCCAACGGACAAAGACTTTAAAACAACTATTTTAAAGTTGCTTAATGAACTAAAGGAAGTTATGAAAAAAAGAAATATGAACAAAATAGAAGTATCAATAGAGAGAAAACTTAAAAGAAACCATAAAGAATCCTATAACTAAAAATACAATAATTGAAATAAAAAATTCCTTAGAGCAGGAGCCCCCAACCCCTGGGATGCAGACTGGTACTGACTCCTGGCCTGCTAGGAACTGGGTGCACAGCAGGAGGTGAGTGGCAGGTGAGCGAGTGAGGGCTCCACCTCCTGTCACAGCAAGAAAGGGAGTGAAGCTTCCCTCAAATTACCGTCTGAGCTCCACCTCCTGACCTCCTCGCCAATCCATGGAGAAATCGTCTTCCATGAAACCAGTGCCTGGCATCAAAAAGGTGGGGGACCACTGCCCTAGAGAGATTCAAAGGCAGATTTGAGCATACAGGTGACACAATCAGTGAATCTGAAGAAAGGATATTTGAAATCATTGAGCCTGAGGATAAAAAGAAGAAGAAGAAGAAGGAGAAGAAGAAGGAGAAGGAGAAGGAGAAGGAGAAGGAGAAGGAGAAGGAGAAGGAGATGGAGAAAGAGAAGGAGAAGGAGAAAAGTGAGTAGAACCTAAAGGACCTTTAAAAGACTATAAAGAGGATCAACACATGAATTGTGAAAGTCCCAGAAGGAAAAGAAAGAAAGGGGTAGAGAAACTGTTAGAAGAAATAATAACCAAAACCGTTTCAAATTTGTGAAGACATGAATATAAGCATCTTCTCAGAATCCAAGAAGCTCGACAAACTTTGCCTTTAAAAAAGCTATAATTAATATCCTTAGAGAGTTAAAAGAAAATTGCACTTATAAAATAACAACAGCAAAATAATACATAAATACACATGAATCAGGTTTTTAACAGCATCACAAAAGCTAGAAGATAGTAGAACTATCTTTTAAAATTATGAGAGAAAATTATTTCATCCCAGAATTCGATGCCAAATCAAATGTTCAATTAAGTGTGAAGGTAAAGACATATTTAAGTACACTAGGAATTATTTCTTAGGAAGTTACTTAAAAATATGTTCCAGTAAAATAAGACTAAAAACCAAGAAAGACAACATATCCCCTTTTATAACAAGAATCGGACTGGTTCAACTTGGGTCAAGAATGTACTTCTGTTCTAATCGTCCATGAAAGTGGGAGGCAGAAATAATTCATAATTTAATGTGGACCCCCTCTTATGGATTTTTGATTGAGAATATAAAAAAGTAGTTCTTTGTGGTCTAAGCAGACATAACCACATCCTTTTTGAACAAAAAATATGAATTTTAAATTGGTTATTAACTTGTTCAAGGTCATATAATTTGATACTAATGGAACCAGGGCTGCAACTCAGATTCTTTAGTTCCCAACTCAGTGCTCTCTCAACTTCGCTAGTGTTAGAACAAAGAACTCGATCCCTATTGGACACTTTCAGTTGACAATTAACACCAGCTTAGCCTGATACTAGGTACTGAGTGACATAGTATAGAATCAAAAACATTACAAATTCAGATCTAACCAGTGTTTGCCATGCCCTGTGGTTTGACTCTTTTACATTTTATTTAAATGTTAACTATATCCTGGGTGGTATCCAGGGCCACATTAGGCAAACACAAGGGATAATGTAATTAAAAATTAAAATTTATAGTTCTTACTTCATTATTGCAGGAATATAAAGGGAAAAATCACCAGGAATCAGAATAATTTCAGTAAGCTTCAGGGAGAAGGTAATATTTGATCTAAGTTTTGAAGGGTGAGAAAGTTTAGTGTAGCAATGAAGGAAAGTGAGGACATTCCAAACAAGAAAATATCCGGGAACAACAGTGCAGAGGTGGCGAAGGGTATACTTTGGAGCTTCAGTGGAGGACAATTTGTGGGATTATAATTAGATAAAGCAGAGAGATTCAGTCAGAAAATTTTGACTCAAGGGTAACAGAATTTAAAGTTATAAAATAGGTGGCACATTTAGAATACTTAGCTAAATTACATTGGATCAAATTATGGTGATGTGTTTTTGCCAGCTCCTTGTGGTTTTTCTAACGTTTCACGCAGAATAAAAGCTCAAAGTTTTCTGAAAGCTCCAGGATGTTATTGGAAACATATGACAACATAAATGCCTATAGCTGCAAAGTATGTTACCCTTTTCAACCTATTTATGGGTTAAAAATAGCAGAAACTGAATTTCAGACAAAGCAATAATCTTTACCATGAAAATAAGGAGGAGTAAGCATATCGTTATATGCCAGCTGTGTAAATTATTGCTGTTAAGATAGACCTTCAGTCTTGGACAAGATGGAAAAAAATCAATATTAATCCACTCATACTTGTAATGGAAGGATGTGGTTATATAAAGTATTACTAGCTAGTGCAGGATCACAGTCTGAATTTGAAGACAGATGCCATATGTTTGCTATGGAAACAATAGACCGTAACATTGTATTTGATACAGAAAAATCAATCACACTGTTACCAGCTAGAAACTGCTCCACTTTGAGGCAAGAATACAAAGTACCTCAATCTGTTGTTAAACAGAAGAGGTTTCATGATTATTTAGTCACTTGAGAGGCCAAACCAATTAAAATATCATCTGTCAATACTTTTTCTAGGATTTGTTTTCAGGAATAATAAATGTTTTCTCAACATCTCTTGTCTTGACCTAAATGATGACAATAGAGAAATAAAAACCATCAGAACCAGGTTCACATTTTCCAGCAGGAAGTGGTTTCAGATTTTATTTGGAAATAGAAAAGGTCAAAGTTTCTTCAGGCATTTTCTGGAATCTATCAGATAAAACTCAGGGCTTACAAAGGTCTGGCAGCGGGTATCTGAATCATCCAATAACAACCAGAATGCACAAAGCCTTCGGGCTTCAGGGATCTGGTATGCATTCATCTCTGGCTGTGGCCACACACACGTGGTGAAATGGAACTCCACTGGCAGGATTCAGACGTTTAATTACCTCCCAATGGCTCATGGAAAAGGCATTGCGTAGTTTCAGTGTGAATGAAGATAGCTAGCTTAAGCAGGGGACAGTGGGAGTTTAAGCTAGAAAGATAGTTTGACTCTTTGAATACCTTCCCAAGGATTCTGGACTTAAAATCTAAGGAGGTAAAGGAGGCCCTCCTAAGATTAGAAAGTGAGAAAATGATATAATCAAAAGTGTATTTTAGAACAATAGCCATGGTGGCAACATGGATAATGAATTATAGAGGGAAGATTTTGAAAACAGGAACCATGTAGGAGATAACAGCAACTTGCAAAGATCTGGACTTTAAGTAAGAGCAATTATTAAGAAGAGGAGGAGGTAAAGTTGGGGATGTGAAAAAGAGCAGACAGGAATGAAGTCATAGGGGTTAGAGAGAAAAGAATTGAAAATGAATTGAGCTTTTTCTCTTTGTGAGCCTGGTTAGATATTAAGCTCTTTAATAGATCTGAGAAGACACAATAATAAGAATCAATGAAAAGAAGTCCTACATTTTAGGATTTCAAAGACACTGTCATAATGCTTGTTGATGAAAACAGAGGGCTCAAAATCAGTGCAAGTTTCTTTTAAATTTTGCATTAAGTCCCCATTCACCCTTTACTGGCCTTGAAATCTTGGGAAAATTACTTAACAGGACTGAGTGCTGTTCCTTTAACAATTTTAAAAATTGAGAAATAATTTCTGACAATTGTTAGTGTGAAAACCAAACAATATGATTAGCTATATGACTGCTCTGTGTTGAAGTGGAAGTTAAATAAATATAATAATACTATCAGTCTTTTTTTAAATCTCCAATTTAAAAAGTGAATAATATATTGAATGTAACTTTTAATAATTATGTAATTTTAAAATCCTCTAACTAGCAATAATTTTTAAGAGAATAATTTTTATCACCTAAAAGAAGAAAATATTTTTTGAAGGAGCTGTATCGATATGCACAGAAAATAAATAAACATGCACAAAAAATAAGTAATTTTACAACAGCTATCTTCAGCAGAATATATTTTGAAAATAGGACCATCTTCCTGCAAAACATTCAAATAAAAAGAATATTTTTATTTACAATATAAAAATTGAGTTCAGTGTTCCATCCCTCCAAAGATTTCTCCTGTCATCCAGATGCTCAGGAGATCTTATGGAAGTAACTAGGCCCTAAAATGCATGAATATTTGGATATTTCAGAATAGTCTCTCATGTTATCTTCCTTATTTTTTGTTCTTGCCTTACAGTTTGCAGAAAGTCAATTTAAAAAGAAAAGGCATTTTCCCTCTGTTCCTTTTACCTTCTCTACTTTTATGTCTTTGACCAAGAAACTCCTTTGGACACAAGTAGCAGTCTTGTCTAATACTATTTATTGCCCAAAGTTGTCAGTTCCTATAGATGGCATAAGAAGACGGGTATTTAACAACTCTTCTTTATTCGTTCCTCTCTCATTCTGACTTTCTTGTTCTCTGTCGCTCTGCCTTTTCCTGATTCTGATTTTTCTCCTAATTTGACGTTGCTAAGAAGTATTCTGTGCCCCACAAAATAGTCCCAACTCTGCCAAAAACATGAGCGTTCTCTAAGTCTACAACTGTTGCTTGATTCACCCCTGTGTCGAGATATATAGGACTTAATCCTTACAGAGTTCATTCTAAATTCAATACTACTTGTCAATCTCTTTCTTGTAATTCTCCTCTTTGACCTTTTCACAAACGTAGATGCATTTAAGCCATTTCCTACCATGAAACATAAGAGAATTCCAAGACTACTTTAATAATGTACTAAACCCTAATACACCAAATAGGCCTAATTAAATAGAGTTTGCAAAAATTAATTTGGCAATCTTTATTTCTCCAAAATCCATCTAGAGTTGCACGAGTGCACATCATAGAGCAATTAATTACAGCACATTGCCCATGCATAGTAGCGTGTCTTCTAGTGCTACATAGACACTCACAAATAATTATCGAAAGAAGAATAAAGTATTTTAAGTTGTTTCATAATGTTAGGCTGCTTATTTACTCTTCTCACCTAAATTTCCTTGTCTATAAATAGAGGTAACGATAATACCTACTTCAATGGTAATCGTGATGTTTAATAAGATAATGCACATAAATTGCTTGGTAGGGCATGTGTCATATAGTAAATCCTTAATGAACAGCAATTTTTTCTATTGCCTATATTAATACTGTCCAAAAGAAAAATAATGTGAGATACGCATAACTTAAAATTTTCTAGTAGTTACACTGAAAATGTTTTTTAAATCTAGTGAAATTAATTTTAATGAGCTATTTAACCCAATTTTAAGTATATTTTACTGACTATGCTATTACAGTTGTCCCATTTTTTCTCCCCTTTATTCCCCTCTGCCCTGCACCCCCTTCCCACCAGCATTCTCCCCGCTTAGTTCCATTTATCAAAGATCATATATCAACATGTAATCAATACAAAAAGTTATTACTGAGATAGTTTATATTCTATTTTTCATAATGCGGCTACACAACACAGTGTGTATTTCACACTTACAGTACCTCTCAGTTCAGATTGGTCACATTTCAAGTGCCCAATGGCCACTGATTTAGATGGCCCGGAACTTGATGCTCATTAATTTTGGAGAGTGAGTGATATGCAATTCTGGGTGGGTCGCTTCTTTATAAATGGATTCAAAGTTTAGAAGAAGAAGGAGAAGGAGGAGGAGGAGGAGAAGAATGGGAGGATGAGGAGGCGGGTGGGGGAGAAAGGGGAAGAAGAAGAGGAAAGAAAACAAAACAAAACAAATCTCTAGGGAATATATTAGGACCAAGGTCCTGACAATCTTACTATTTTCTTAAGTGACCTTAATAAATGCTGTGTTTCAACTAAGTGAATAATAAACGTAATGCTGTTTGAACTTCAGAAAAATAATTATCACCCTCACATCTGAAAAAGAACTGTGGGAAGCCTGCCCTTGCTTTAGAAAAAGCATGTTTTGACATTTGTAAACATCCATAGAAGTCTGGCATAAGCTTGGTTCTCACAAAGGCACGAGACCCACACAGTGTTTAAAATGCTCTTAAAATATGTTTAAGAATGTTTCTGTTCTCACTGCGCCCCAAGCACAAAAGCTCTCCCGGGGCCCACCCTAGGCTCGCCGGCTCAATGCGCCCTCTCAGGCCGCTAAAAAAAGAGGCCCCTCCACCTTCCCCTCTTTGCTCCATGAATGATCTCACTAGCTCTTTAAATGCTCTATTTACTATTCATTTTCATTCTTGGGAGAGAAGCTTGAAATATTTATTCACAGAATATGCTTCTTTTAAAATGCCCCCTAAGCCAAGGATTTGGTAAATGGTAGGGGGAAAAAAAGTCTTGGCAACAGTCAATGGAATTATTATCCCTGAAATTTCATTTTAGAGTATTTTAATAATTAAAGGAGTTTTCTGCAAAATCAGGCAAGGAACTAAGAGAATAAAGAGGCTCAAAGAGCCAGGGTTAAGTAAGCCTGTCGGGGCCCTACGTGTGTACACACATTTAATTCTTACATAAAGCCCAACAACATTAATCATGTCTGTGTAATGATAACCAAAATGACAGCTCTCACTCTGCAGTCTGTTGGACAAGGAAGCAGTTTCTTGCCATAACCCGCCACTCGGAGCGAACAATTGACGGGCAGCGGTCCTTTTGTCAGATCCTGACAAGTGAATCAATACAGAGACACAGCAAAAGTTCAATCAGAACAGACACCACTAATACGGCTGGCCTTTTGGGGCCCACAGGAGCATGGAACCGCTTTCCCATGTTAATTTCTCTTCACTACCCCTTGGGGTTATCACCTTCTCTGGCCCCTGTTAATTAAAAAATGCCTCCTTCTAAAGCTCCTTGGCAGGCAGTTCCCTCCTGTCAGCCTGTCCTGCTGACTGCTAAAAGCAATGCAAGAAGCAGCGTTCCAAAACCGAGAATGCCATGCACCCAAACTCTGCCCCCACCCTCCCAAGGCACTGCGTGTCTGAACAGATGATTTTTAAGGGCATCCCTAACATTATCATTGTAAACTAGCAAAAAAATGCATATGAACAATTAAAGATAACCGTGGATCAAAGTCAAACCAACAGTGAAATTAGTTAAAGTATCTAGGTAGGCAAGTCAATAAATAGGCAGACAACCTTGGCATACTATCTTTTGGGGTAGCCCTATTTTGAAATTTGTTGATTTAAGGTATTTTAAATGTATATACATTTCTACTTGTTAATTCAGGTTAGCACTCGGTGTTTTAATTCTTTCTCTTCCCATAATAGAGATAACTTCATCTTCACCTATTTGCTAATCTTCAGCTAACATCAGAATTGATCCTAGGGGACCAGATTTACGTTTGCGCCAAAGCCTATCAGAAGAAATGTTTTGACTCAAAAACTGGTAGTGAAGTCCCAGCCATGTTAATAAAAAATGTAAATTATTTCTGTGGATGGCTAGGTGGTCAGATTACTCCAAATTAGTTATTTGATTAAACGTGCTTTCATTTATTTTACACCAGAAAATGTAAAAATGCATTCGAACAACACAGAGGCACATATAACAAAAAGTAAAAGTCTTCTGATTCACCAAGACTACCCCAGTCCCGTTTGCATCATTGACTCTTACTGTCATTCAGATTTTCCCATGCATTTACAAATACACATACAAATGTGTGATATTGTCTTGTTACTTAAACCATACAACCGTAATGTCTGCCTTTTTCTACTACTTACTTTTTGCCTTCACATGTTCTGAGGCCATTTCATGTAATTGCTCTTAGTCTGGTGAACTGCTAAATAGTATTGCTTAATATGTATGCCCTAAAAACCATAAAAATTCATTTAATGGACATGTAAGTTTCCTTTCCTTTTTCATATTGGAAAGATACTTTAATAAAATATTTATACACATCTCTTTAAATAATATACTAAGTATTTTTTTTCCAAAAGTGGAATTGCTAGGCAGAAATTTTAAATTTTGATAAGTACTGCAAAATCGTTCTCCAGAAAGGCTTTGGCAATTACGCACCTGCTAACAATGTATGAAGTCACCCATTTTCACTATGTCTTCTTCAACACTGGATCTTATTCTTTTTGATATTCCCCTGGTAGTGATTTATAGGACTTCATTTAGGAACTGTGCTTTTAATCTCAATCACATAATCTCAGCTATATAGCCTCTGCCAGATGTAGAAGCTTCTATTTTACTAGCAATACCTAGAATGGTCACATCCTCCACCTTGGACAACACAAGAATACAGCAGGTCATCAGTTCTCCATGTTTTTCTAAGCTTCTTGGCAATCAACCACCATTTTAGAATTATCTTGGATATTTTGATTCCCAAATTGTTATTATGTTTTTTATGACAAGAATATTTTAAGTACATGTTCATGTGTCTTCTGAATTTTTACATTTACCATTATTCTTTGATTTCTCTTCCCTGAATTATTATTATCATTAAAATTTTGTTGCAGTGTTTTAGATTTTTTTTTTCCAGGAAGAGATTCTGACTGGTAAACTTACTAAGTCTCTGGATGCCCCAAAGACACCTCATTTTAATCTCACAATTGTTTATTACAGTACCTATAAGGTATAGATTAAAAATACCTTTCCTGGGGTGATGATAACAAGATGGTGAACTAGGAAGTCGTAGATGCTCATTCCCCCAAGGAACCATCAAGTAAGCAACTACAGACTGACTAAAAGAGCTTTACAGGAGGTCTGGAAACTACTCAATCTACAGCAACCAATCAAACAGCCAATGAAGAAAAAGCCACAATCAAACACATAGGAAATTTCATGGTGTATTTGCTAGCCCTTCCCCCGTTCCCGCCCTGGAGCAACAGGACATGGTCAAAGGGGTGCTGCCTGAAATTGCCTGATTCCAACTTTCTTCCCCTTGGGAGGGAAGGAAATAGCTGGACCTTGTAGGCAACATTCTGACCTTTCCATGGGCTGCCTAAGGGAATGATTTCTGTATTGATTGACTCAAAGCTCAGACAGAAATGGCAGCACAGTCTGGATCTCAGGCTGGAAGCCATGGAAATCTCTGGCAGACACCATGCACAGGAGACCTGCGGGGAGACTGCAGACCTGCAGATGCCTGGGGGTAAGAGACTGTGCACAGAAGAATACAAACAGACCCTCTAATGCCTGAATAAGGAGCAGGGGTGACACTGTTAGTGAAATTAAGACATTTAAAAGCAGCCACTTATATGGAATAATTGGGGGAAAGTACACCAGAGGTCCAGGGAAAATGCATACCCAGAAAAGGGCTGAGAAGAACTTAAATCACCTTATTCCTCATTGATGCCCAGAAGCCATGTTAGCAATTTGCAAATATTTTAATAATTGAGTTACAGATTGAGTGGGCAAGCTCACTGACATGAGTTAAGGTGCAGGGCCATGTTGGACTCCCAGATAATATTAAAATTGATTATTGGGATAAGAGTGAAAACAGGCAAACGATAACACAATTTTCTGTATTTGTGATACGGAAGTCATGTTGTTCCATACTCAGCTGCTACTCGGTAGGTCTCTCATTTATTAAAGTAGTTATGTGCATAGCTGTCCGCACTACTAAGTTAAATGATTCTTTAGGTCAATAATGTTGCCTTGCTCATGCTTTCCTCTCTCAATTCCTGTCATGACAGTGTGAATGTTTTATGTAATCAATAACATTTGTACTGATAAAAACCTTCAAGCTATCTAGGTTTCTAGGCAAAATAGTTAGTTCTTGCCTTATCCCTTTATATTTACACACAATTGTGACAGAAACATAATAAGCAGCCCATAGCTACCATGTGGAAGATGGTATTATTGACCTCATTTTATAAATGAGGAAACTGAGGCTCAGAGATGCTATATGATTTTGCTCATAACAACTGAAGTATTTACTGACAAATCTAAGATATGGTCCCCAAATATTCTGTTGTAAAGTTGAAATCTAATGTACTGCCTCAAGATATTGGGATAATCGTAGACATGGCTTCCGTTTGGGAAATCTGATGATAAATTTCATACTTTCTAACACCATTAGCCCCAGTATCCACACTGTCCTTAACCCATGAAATTTCTCCTAGGCTCTCTTCTTTAAAGCACTGTATCTTCAACAAACATTTTAGAATGAACATAACGATAAAGTATATATTCATGATTGTGTGATACTTTACAAGTTCAAAAAGGACATTTAGTTATTCAAATATTTCACAAACAACATGAGTCCCGTAGGACTCTCCCCCGGCACTTCTACAGATGGCAGCCTGCTCAGGTTCAGATATACACAACGCTGTTTGATATTTGTGTGTTGTTAAACCCTTCTGTACTGGGTGATATACTTGGTAAATCAATCAACAACAGTAACAATAAAAAATATAGTTTGTCTCATCAATAACATAATACCTTGAGGGTTTACTTTTATAAAAAAATCTACTAGGTATTTGATTCTAAGACACATGTGCATAAAATAAAAATAATGAGTAAAGAACTTATTCCTTTATGCATTTATAATAAAAAATTAATGAGGATAAAATTATGTTTATTAAATAAAACCTGCATTCAATGACAGTTATGACTATTCTTTTAAGACCAAGTTCATTATTTTTATTTTATATACTTGTATGTTTTAGATAAGAAATCTTACCATTTTCCACAGCATTGATGGGCCTAGAGGGTATTATGCTAAGTGAAGTAAGTCAGACACAAAAAGACAAATACCATATGATTTCACTTGTATGTGGAATCTAAAGAACAAACAAACAGACAAAACAGAAACAGACTCATAGATAGGGAGAACAGTCTGACAGTTGACATAGGAGATTTGGAGGGGGGGGAGGGTTGAAAAAGGTAAAGGGATTAAGAAGTACAAATTGGTAGTTATAAAATAGTCATGGGGATGTAAACCACAGCACAGGGAATACAGTCAATAATATTGTAATAACTATGTATGGTGCTGGTGGGTACAGAAAAATGGAGGAAGCACTTTATAAAGTATGTGATTATCTAACCATTATGCTGTACTCCTGAAATTAACACAAAATAATATTAAGTGTAAACTGTAATTGAAAAATAAAATTTAAATTTAAGAAAAGAAATAGTATAGATAAATAAATTCTCAGTTGGCTAGAGGCTATGAAAATTTGAAAACTATATTTCCCTCACTATCTTTTTTTTTAATTGTATCTCACAATAAATGGCCTTATTACATTACAAACCCGAGAGGCCTTGCATGTTACGTTGGCCCATGTGTGCGTTCCGGGTTCGAGCACAGGCCCCTCACTGATGCTTGTTGATTAACAGCATCTTTTACAAAAACACAGTCAATGAGATTGAAATAACTTTGGATCAGACAGGCAATTCTATCTTAACCAGTGTCCAGTCAATTTTTAAAAAAATTAAGTAATCAGTTAAGTGTCTGTCAATTTAGACAGTAGCTTATCTGATAAACGTTCTCCCAACCTTACCTAATTTACGGATCCCTGACAGACACAACCTAAATTCAGCCTAATTATTAATTTAGTTAGAAAGTTTCTTAGGAAAGCTACCTTTCTAGAACACTCATTTTAAAAATCATCTTGGCTGCAATTGTATTTAACATTTCTAGACCAGTTAGCATTAAAAATTTAACATCCCAATTTTATTAGAGAAATCATACCACAAATTTTTGCTTTAAATATGAATTTCCAGTCTCTTAAATATTTAATGAAGATCTGAAAATCAAAGATTAAAAGGAAACATTTTCAGAAACAACATCTCACAGAGACTAAGTCAAACCTTTGATGTTATACTTCATTTCATACCAAGAACAGTAAATTATTTTTGACATGAACAAATGTAAAAAGACTATTTTTAACAGAAAACCTTTACCTGTAGGAAACTAAAGCATATTGTTTAAACTTCATGTATTTAGAATTATTTTAATGCCAAATAGAAATGTGTTGTCTTTGCTAAAGTTTCATATTTTTAGGCAGAATGGGAAAACAAAATTCATTTGTCCTCCTATGACAATTTGCTTCTTTGTCTAATTTCTTTTGTTTCTTTGGCAGCTAAAACACCCTGAAATTACCTTCTCCAGCATGGAAGAATAATTTTTTTCTACCTCTAACTGTCAGAGTGATTAGAATTTTAATTAGCAAAGTAGAGTGCTGAGAGGAAAATGACTGTATAAAGAAAGCACACAAAAGATTCTCAATTGGAGGAGAAGCAAAGCTGCCTCCCACCTTGACTGTTACAGCCATGATTTCCTTCCATCCTGGATTCCCCCTGACTTAGCACACTGCTGTCCTCTAGCCCCGCACCAGCATGGGGTGGCCGGGGCACTACCAAACGTTCGTCCTAGTTGTCACTCGAAATAAAGCAAGGTTCTTCAAGCACTAGCAGGACTCTATTTCAATGCCAATGTCACACTCTTTAATGCACTCCCAGAAACCTGCCGTGGATTATAAGTCCAACCACAAAAGGCAGAATCCACCCATTATTCAAACAAACAAGCACTCTTAGGTTGGTGAGAACACTCAAGTCTCAGAGATGTTCCTTCACATCAGTATGAGGCACAGCAGCATCATTTCTTCAAGGAAGCTCTGATGAAAGAGAGGAAATACCGTAGTTGTTAAATGTGCCATGACTTGGCCAACTAGGAGTCAGAATATTTCTGAAAAATCTAAGAAAAACCAAAGTAGTCCAAATTTACATCACTCTAGTAATATCTACCTTATCTAATCTATCGATCGATCATCTCTATTACTGCAATAATAATGTGTCTGTGCATGTACAGGTATCACCCAATTCTGTTACGGAACCAGCTATGAAAAGCCATAGGACACCAAGGTTGTGTGGCTTTAGAGTCACTTGAAGTAGCTTTGATCTTGGCTCTGCCAGTGCTAGCTATGTCTCCCTGAGAAGACTTTTAACCTCTCATCTTCAGTCTATCATCTATTACAAGTGGGGAATACATGCCCTGGAGATACTGTGGAGAGTGACTGAAACCATAGATGTATAGGTATAATAATACTAAATGTGCACAAATAACTGGCAGTAGATTATAAGAAATATGATGAATGCTAAGCAGGAACATAGGGATACAAATTTAAATTGATCTGTGAAATAAAGATTGTGATGGGAGTTGTAATTTCAGAAATGAGCAAAACAGCAAAAGGTCAGGGCATAATTGAGGATGATGAATAATACAAGAAATGCAAGGATCATAAGACTCAACAGTTTGAAGAGAAAATTTTTATAGTAGGCTAGTATGGGAATGTAATATACCCTAACTTTTATGCCAGGGTGCTTGGGACTCCAGGCTGTGGGCACCAGAATATTGGGAGGAAAGGCATACATGAATGGTCCCTATGTCCCACTAATATTATCTGATGTCAATGTTTATTATGGACCAAAGGCATTTTTATTATTAAACACCATGTAATAACAAAAATGAAAGCAAATGAAGCTCTGATGTTCATACCTGGAACAACAACAAAAAGGACAGCGATAGGGGAGTTAAGCCCAGGAGAGCATGACCTGCCATCACGCTGGGTGATGGCACGAGGAAAGGGGGGTCAGCGATAAAAGTATGACATTTCAACACTTGGACAAATGAGTGAAAAATGTGCCGCTATTTGTAGATATAGAGGTTACTGCAGTTTTCAAATCAGAAAAAAGAGAAATTTCAGGGAAGGGCCAAAAGTCTCTGAGTTAAAATTTGCAGAATGGATTATTATCAAAATAGATTTATAAACATAGTTCCAACTAAACTGCTGCCAGACAGGATAGACGTTCCCCTTTGAAATTTACTAATTTCACTCATGCCATTTCACTGGATTCCTTTTTAGTTGATTGCTAAGGACCACTCTAAACACTGGGAGATTTCAGCTTAATGTTTAAGTTACACGATGCATAGTATTTTGTTATTTCTAAGATAACACTAAGCTATTAGTATTCTTTTTACTAAACTGGTCATTTAATATAGTGGAATTTGTTTTTATATATTGGCAATAGGATTAATTTGGAATTGTATTTAGGATGATGAAAACTACCACATATTTATTCTCTATCACAGAAAATTAAAATAGAAATAAGACGTGTTACAAGCAAAAACGGGTTCATAATTACCTATCCAAGTGTATACTCTTTTCTAACTATTATGGGGAATCGTGATTTACATTCCCCTTTTACATAGAATTTGTGTTGCATTTGAAATCCAGGTTAAAGAGTTAAAAACAGGAGGCTTTCAACAAATGGATCGTTGTCCAAGCTCTAGTAAGTGTGCGACTGGTGTAACAAATTGGTTTGGTGACCTTTTGTCTAGTAACATAACGCATGACATATTTGTAATTTATGGAAATCAATCCATAGATAATTTTTAGTTTCATGTAATTATAGACCAGTGCAAGATCTAAATAAAGGTGAAGGAAAGGTCTTTAGGAAAGTAATGGTACACTGTTGATAAAAACCAAAAAGCAAAGTTCAAAGCACTGATCCATGCAATGCGTCTTTTAAATACTAGTAAGAGGCCAATAATTATAGTTAAAGTCAGTTACCAGCTGTGTTTTACTGAATACACTTTAGGGCACCACTGAGACTGCAACCCTATACTCAAGAACAAGGGGGAAAAGTCACAAAACCAAGTCTGTCGACTAGTTTCAAACTGTAACAGTGCTTGGTGATTTCCATCTGCTTTTACACATTTTAGGCCAGAAGGAAATGGCATTAAATGCTATTTTTAATAGGTAGTCACCAACTCATTGAGACTATTTCATTCTGTCAGCCCCGCCTCCACCTGACTCAATAGTGCTTCTCTGCTTTAAGCACATCAAGTTCAAAGCCTGGCTCTGTCACATAGCAAAAGTGCCACATGGGACAAGCTACTCAAATTCTCTGTGCACACATTAAGATTTAGAGGTGTTTTGAGGGTTAAACGTGGTAATAAGTTTAAAGTGCTGCGAATGGTACCTGATACATCTCAGCTCTCAATAAACATTAGCATGCTTTATCATCATTATCATTTATTTTAGAGGGAGAAATTGAGAAGAAATTTATCTGTTCATGTCCCTCCTCTTCCCTGTCTCCCATTGGAAAAAGTTTATCCCACAGCGAGTTAAATTCCTTGCACCACTGAGCTGGTTCCTCAAACCCTCATAGTCTGTAGAAAAGCCAGATTTTGTGTCTAGTGTGGCTAAAAGAACCATGTTCGACTTTCTAATTCCTGAGAAACGCCCGGTTCTCTCCTGTTGTGGACTGTCAGATATATTGCTCTTTAGGCCTAGAAAATTACTCCTCTTATTTGCTTAGCTAATTCCTACTCATACTCATGTCTCATCCTAGACACACCCTCTTCCAGGAATCCTTTGTTAGTGCCATCAGTCAGGAATAGAACCCCTTCTACCTGCTCCTTCCTCTTTCCTCGGCACCCGCCACTCTTCAGCGGCATTACCTTTCACATGTGCTCCTAGGTGAGCTCTCTGAGTGCAGTCACCCTTGTGTATTTTGCTTACTGCTGTATCTCCAGCATCTAACAAAATGCTTAGCACACAGAAGATGCTTAATAGGTATTTTTAGAGTGCCTGTTTTGCAGGACTGTTGTGACTGTAAATGCTATCGAAACGCTTGTTGCTTCAAAACATATTAGGTGCTCAAATCTCCTCTTCCAATGCCAGAACTTAGTATGTGCTTAGGCACAAATGATCCTCATTTTCTAATAATCACTCTTAAGTAATTTTTCCTGTCACCTATTTGACATCTATTTGTACAACATATTCCCACATGCAATTCCTTTATCTTACTAACCATAACTTTACCCTATTTTGGTCCTATTCAATAAAGTATAGAAAATACAAATAAATAAATATGGACAATCCCATTATTAGGGATAACCTAACTCGTACACCGTAGTGTGTCTTAGTATGCATTATGGACTAAATGTCTGTGTCCTCTTCCCTCAAAATTCATACACTGAAGCCCTAAACCACAATGTCGTGCTATTCGGAGGTGGGTCCTTTGGGAAGCAGTTAGGTTTAGATCAGGTCATAACGGTAGGGCCCCCATGAGAGAATTAGTGACCTTATAAGAAGAGGAAGAGAAACCACAGCTCACTCTCTTCTCACCACGTGAACGCACAGTGAGAAGGCAGCCATCTGCAAACCGGGAAGTGGGTCCTCACCGGGAACCAAATCTGCCAGCATGTTAATTTTGGCTTTCCAGGCCCTAGAACTGTGAAGAAAAAGGTGTCTGTTGCTTAAACTATCCATTCTAAAGTCTGTTGTTATAGCAGCCTGAGCTGACTAATACAGTTGGTATTGGTTAGGCTAGCATAAATTATTTTTTCTCACATCTACTACATGAAATTAAAGTTGTTCAAAGCTCCATTTCAGGTAATGTTTTTTTCCAGGACTTTAGCTGATTAAACAGGCTCTTTCTACAATGTCTCTGACCATTGTTTTAATTACCTAGTCCAAAAGTGACATCTTAACTTCCACTCACAAATTATTACTGACCAGAAATAGTCACATGACCCCATGCGATCATATGAGTGTTAAGAAATACAATATCAGTATGTACCTAAAAAACTAGATGAATTAAATTGTTGGCAATCAAAACTAATGACTGCTATGTTATCATACTTCAATATTTTAATTATTACAGTAAATATCTTACAGTCATTCTCTGAAAAAGGTGATGTAACTATATGTCATGATCCTGAAAATGCTCTGTTTTTTACTTCCCAAAATATATACCTCTAGAAAAAAAAACTGTCAAGAAAAGAGGACATGAGAGACAGAGAGAGAGAGAGAGAGAAAAGATAGGAAGAAAAGAATTAAGAAAAAAAGGGGGATGAGGGAAAGGAGAGAGGAAGTAATACTAAGCCATAAAAGTAGCCTCAAGAGAGAACGTCTTCACTCATGACACATCTGATAAGGAATTAATATCCAAAATTTATAAAGAACTTCTACAGCCAAAAAACCAAACAATTCAGTTAAAAAATGGGTAAAGGACCTGAATAGACACTTCTCCAGGAGGATATACAGTTGGCCAATAGACATGGGAAAAGATTCTCAATGTCACTAATCATCAGAGAAATGCAAATTAAAACCACAATGACATATCATCTCATACCTGGCAGAATGGCCATCATCAATAAATCAACCAACAATATGTGCTGGCGAGGATGTGGAGAAATGGGAACACTGTTGGTAGGAATGCAGACGGGTGCAGGTACTATGGAAAGCAGTATAGAGCTACCTCAAAAAGTTAAAAACGGAAATGCCTTATAACCAAGATTCCACTTCTGGGAATATATTTGAAGAAACACAAAACACTAATTCAAAAGAATATATGCAACCCTATCTCCATTGCAGCGTTATTACGATAGCCAAGATTTGGAAGCAGACCAAATGCCCATCAGTAGATGAGTCAATAAAAAACCAAAAGTCTACAAAAGAATGCATGAGAAATAAAGAGAAAGGAATACAAACATAGCTCAACACAGAAAAGAGAGCAAGAGACTAAGAACAGAGAAGAACTACAAAAACAGAAAACAATTAATAAAATGGAATTAACTACATACCTATCAACAGTTACTTTAAATATAAATGGATTAAATGCTCCAATCAAAAGGCGAATGGATAAAGAAGATATGGAACATATATACAATGGAATATTACTCAGCCATAAAAAAGGGGAAAAAAGAAACCTTTCCATTTGTGACAGCATGGATGGACCTGGGGAACATTATGTTAAGTGAAATAAGTCAGACAGAGAAAGACAAATACCATATGGTTTCACTTATATATGGAACCCAAAAAACAAAAGAAATGAACAAACAAAACAAACAAACTTATAGATACAGAGAACAAACTGATGGTTGCCAGATTGGAGATAAGTTAAGGGGTTAGTTAAAAAAGGTGAAGGAATTAAGAAGTATAAATTGGCAGTTACAAAATAGTCACAGGATATAAAGTACAGTTTAGGGAATATAGTCAATGATGTCATAATACCTAAACCTAAAATAATACTAAATTTCAACTACAATTGAAAAATAAAAAATAATTAAAAATTTAAAAATAATTAAATAAAATAAGGTCATACGGGGTTTCCTAATTTAATATGGCTACCTTTGTAAGGAAAAAAATTTCTGTTGGTTAAGCTATACCCCAAAAAAGAATTAAAGAAAAGAAATACCAATGTTCCTACCTAGAGTTAAGAGTACTTCCCACCAAAAATGTCAAGAATACATATCTAGTTTAATGATTTCATAATACATAGAATAACTTCCAAAGAAATTGGAATTCCGTGTTCTATGATAAATTCATGGAGATGACACACTCAAACTGGACAGAGTCAGAGGATTTAAGAAACTATTAACAAATATGTGGGCAGGTTTCAGAGAAAACTAATAGTGCAGATCCCCGGGGTCAGCAATAGTGGGAAGTCATTTAGCGCCCCTAAATGGACAAGGAGAGGGAGCAACTAAACAAACTTTAAATGAACAGTTGCCTTACGAGGCCTACCTTATGAGAGCCATGGCCTTTGATAAAGAGATTCTGCAAAACGCCACTGACCCAGTGAGGGCAAAACAGAAGGAGTACCCTTATTTTGTTTCCATTCCACAAACCAATCACCAGCCAATAACTCTACTGGCTAAATCACAGCCGGAGTGCAAAATAGCCCGCATAGCTCACACCTCCCAGAGGGAAAAAAAAGGTGGGAAAAATGGTGGGATGTAGATCAAAAGATATGCACAGCTTATAAATACTAGCTGTACTTCAGTTTAACAAAAAATAGCAAACACTTCCTTCATGTGCTGTCCAGTTCTCAAAGCTCTGTGTAGATCATTCATTTGGTGTCAAAATTTGACGTGACATGCGTCTTTGAAATACTTTTCTTGAGAACAACAGGCTCCCTTTCAGCTAACATCTATCTTGATTTCATAGACTTGCCTCTGGAGGTGGACCTCAATTTTCTAGGTACATTTAACACTTGATGATATTGCCATTTTCAGTGATGGGATGATGTTTTGCCAATAAATATTATTACTAAAGAAAGGCAGATGTGTCACTGATTCCTCACCTTTTCCAAAAACAGAGGAAAAGGGATTTGCCAATCCTCAAGAGAAAAGCTGGACCTGTATAATTCATTCCACTCTCTGAACTGGTCCACTGGGCTCAAGGCATAAGCCAAGCTGGGATAACAACTAGTTATTCAAAAACTAACTCAAAAGCAAATAAAAATAACGATGGTTCAGAGGGATCCAGTGCCAGGATATTGCTGCAGAAATGAATAAATATCAAATGAAGAATCCTTGCACATGTTTATATACCTCAGCCCCTCCCCAAAGTGGTTACAGATGCTGGGGGCAGTTAGGTGGAGTCCTTTGAATGACAAGTCCTTTAAATTGCTGGGAAGAAAAGACAGAACCTTTTAAGGCCGAGTGGTATAAACATCATTTTCTTTATCCGCAGTTGCCTTCCATGTTGCTAGTTCTAACCGCATTCCTTAAGGGGGGAAACAGATGCAGACAGATCTGACACATGCTCTGTCTAGGAAGAATTGTGTGCTCATAAGCCCATGTGGAAATACATAATGGTACCAGTTTGCTTTTCCAAGAAGACAGAACGTCTTTACACCTTTTAGTATAGCTGAGAAAGAAATGTGGAGGTCTAGAATTTATGCATTTTTATGTCAATGTATAGCACAATGTACAGCACTGGCTGCATATTAGATTCACCAGGAAAGCCTTGAAAAGTGCCTGTGTCCTGGCTCAACCTCCAGAGACTCTGATGTAAATGGTTTCATGTAGGATCAGGCACTGGTATATTGATAAAGCTTTCCAGGTGATGCTAATGACAATCAAGCTTGCAAACCACTATGTGCAGGGATGGGATCCTATCATGTTTATTAGACTGTTCTTCAGGTATTTGTTAAGAAGGCAAAAATAAGACAGCTATTCAGTAAGCAAGAGTCAAGTCAAGACTTGAAAAGATCTTTGAAAGAGCGGAATTCTGAGACGGTTTCAGAGTGATTTTTACAAGGCAATAAAAGATAATGTTTAAGAACATGAACTTTGGAATTAGAACAACTTGACATGGAGTTTCATCCCCGCTATTCACTAGCTTTGTAATTTGAGTAAGTGTCCACATCTGTCAAAATGGATATAATAATGTCTACCTTGTGGAGTGTCTGTGAAGTTGTGTGTGTGCTAAATGGAGTCCAGTATGTAAATCACCATACTGAGCCTTTGCTCAGTAACTGACAGATTTATTTCCATACCTAAATATACTCCAAACCCAGTTCTATTACGCAGATACCTACATAATCCAGAGAGCCACCTAAAAACAAAAACAAAAATCCTAAAATAAGCCAAGGAGCTTATCTATAGACCTAAAATATAAAATCTGTGATCTGAACATAAAATAACAGCTGAAATCAAGCTATCATTTTCATGATGAATTTCATTTATTCAAAAAGCAAGTTTAGTCAGCAGCTTACGTATCCCTAAAATATACCGCTTTGGTCTAGACTGAATTGTGTATAGAAAAAAGAAATTATAGAAAAAAAGAAATTAAGAGCTTTTATTCCAATCCCGAAGTGCAAAAATAAGTCCATCCTGAAAGAAATCCCAGGGAAATATAAACCTTAGAGTGTATCAAAAGATTATCCTTGATCTGATTTTCACAACTCGAGGAGTTCAAAAAAGACTCAAAGGGTAACTTTTTTCCAAAGAAAAATCATTCATGTTATAACCCTTATTCCACAAACTAAATCTAAAAAAGGCTGGGTCTGATTTTATTAAAACTCTGAGCCACATAGAGGTTGTGGCTAGAACTTGTGCCCTGCCCAGCAAACCCATGGCTTTGTTATGTCAATTAAAGACCTCCTTTGTCACTGTCTTCCAAAAGTTACAACCAAGTGGGAAGCGGGCTACCCTTTCTCCAGCCTCTTAAAAATATTTCCTTACAGAGCAGTCTCTCTGTAAGACAGATCTGTTTGCCTCGGTCCCCCCCTGCTCTATGCCTCATGTGGGAGTACTTGCAAATAGAACGCCTGGAGGGATCAACACAGTTTTCTAAAGCAAACATAACACAAGTGCTATTCATGGGTTACACACTCCACAGCTGTAATGCGAAATGTGTAGGAGCAGCCCCTAATGGCATTCAAATCATGTACGAACAGTTCTCAAGTGTCAGGTGTTTTTCATTTTCCAGCTAGGGGAAGAGCTTTTCACGTGCTGATTTCCTACACTGAACAGCTTTGTAACCCCTGCAGAGTGAAGGCGCACTGTTTCTGAGTCTCTATTATGTCAGATGAATGCCACAGTTAGAGGCCAGAAAGGACATGTGATCCCAGTTTAGATTCATTTTTTTTTTCCCCCAGGTCTATCTCCGCTTTTCAGTGGCATGGATCCTGTGTGAATGCGTGGAGGAAAACTCAGAGAGCATGTATCAATGTTAAATTTCACATAAAAGACTGAGGACACATATTTTTCTATCTGGGTATAATTTAATACTTCTGTACACACTTTGATCTTATTGAAGGTTTGCATTTTCAAAATGGCCTCTTGTGGTGCCCCAGATGGCTGCCTGTCAAACCCAAACATCAAGCTCACTGCAAACAGTGTGGGTTCTCATCGGAACAATGAGGTTCACATTATGCATGCTGCGGGAATTAAACTACATTTTATTTATTTAAATCTTTCTTTTTTTACTTTAAATGTGACTTGGTCACAGAATATAACAGAGAATATTATAACATTCTAAAATGTTATAACACAAGGCACATTTATCATATATGCTGTATCAATAGTTTCAGTTTAAACTGAGTGTATGTAAAACTACGTTTGGATACTCACCATCATAACTTTATCTAAATATTTGGGGTTCAGTAAAACCTAAAGCATATTTTACCAAACATTTTTTCCATTACATTTTATTTATTTATTTATTTATTTATTTATTTATTTTCATTGTAACTTTTCCATTTCCATTTATCCCCATACCTTTTCTCCATTACACTTTAAGTTGTGTAGTTCAAAGCTATTCAGTTCATTTGTTCCAAAGTCATTTATATTAACCTCATTAGGACAGTGCTTTGTAAACAGAGCTCTTGGCGTGCAAGAGGACTTACGGTCTCTGTAAAGCCATTTATCTTAATTTCAGATGGTGATTGAAACTTTAGGTTATAAAACGGTTTCCTTCTGTGTTGAATTTTAGACATCTCTGCTAAGGGGAAATGCAATTATTTGTTGTCTGAATATAACATATGGGTATATATGTACTACCACATATTCGATGAAACAATTATGAAAAATAAAGCATTTTACAGGATTTTGGAAAAAAAGGCTGAGTCAAGCATGTGAAGAGTAACTGTATAGAGGTGCTATGTCCACAATTTTGGTCAAAAATTATTTATGCACGTGGCAAGAAGATTTTTCTTTCCAGGGTAAATGAAGAACTGGGCTGGGCTGATGATTCTTTTTCTTTCTATCCCCAACCTCACTGTCTGGTGGTCCTTGTTCTCCAGGCCCAAGTGCTGGGTTTCTGATGAGCAGCCCAGAGACACAAGTGCTACAGAATCGACAATCCTGTTTGCAAACAATAGCTACCTACCTGCATTTTATAGACAGCTTCTGTCAAAGGAAGAGCAAAATATCTGAACTAGAGGGAAAAATAATATGTAATCTTTTCTAGCTGTCTTCACATGACTAAAACTGATATTCTGTGAAGAAAGAAATAGTGAGTTCGGTGAGGACTGGCACAGGGTACACCTGACATTTTAAAAATAACATGGATGCCAGTCAGAGGAAAAACAGCCAGGGGCCCTCTTCCCTGCCCTGTCCCCTCTGCAGGCGACCCACCTCCAGCCCTTGAGAATGCACATGACCCAGAATATAGTAGAATCTCCCAGCCTTGCCACTTTCGGGCTTTGAAATCTTGGATAAGTCAACTAACCTCCCATGCTTGTTTCTTTCCATTTAAGGATAATTATGATACAACCTTACATTTGCCACCTGGTTGTAAAAACTGGCATAGTGTATACAATGTGTCTATCACAAAATACTGTATTTAAAAAATAAAGTGAAGATTATTATGAATTAAATAAGTTTGCCCTCTGACAGTTATACTATAAACTATCATGGAGTAGATCAGAGAGGAGATAGTGAGTTGTCTAAACATATTCTTGAATGGAGCTTTATTAAAGACAGAGACTTATTGAAAAAATAATGTATTAATCATAAGGGAGATTAGTCAAAAGTGAAGTGCTCAAAGGAAATGAATCATTTGCAGGAGAATTCCTTATGAAGAAAGCCCTAAAAGTGCCTAACACTGACTTCTCTTAGAGCAGAGAGGGGAGGGCAGCGTGACTCAGTGGGGCTGTTGGGTTTTCAGATCATCACAGGATTCTGGTCCAGGTCGGACTGCATCACGGGCACTAATGTGCGCGCTCTCGTGCACCCGCGTACTACATTCTAAGACAATGGGCAGTCATTTCCATCGCCATCACGGATAATTCTCAACACTACCGCCATTACTACCAAAGTTCTCCAAGTGCTTTCCAAAGGTAACTGATGACTCAGCAAACCTCACTAGGTCTGGCATGTACGTATGGAAGTAGACAGCATATTAGAGATAATCTATCTGGGTTCCAAGAAAGCACAGCCCGGCGCTTTTTGGGGGAATAGAATGGAGTCAGTATTAAGCAGGCTGAAAGTCCTCGATTTCCCTACTCTGTATAACCACAGCAGCTTTTTCTTAATATGTTACAATTTCTGCAGGACTGTATTTGATAAATTGTTTCCCTGTTTAAAAGAAAAGTTTAAAAGCCATGAATCTCATCCTGCTTTTCATGCTGCAGATGTATAAACTGACCCTAGAGGTTGGGTGGCATCTCTAAATTGTTGTTGACAGCAAATGATAGACAATACAATCCTGGTCTCACCCTGTGGATTGAGTCACCCTTTATCTATCCCATAGCCCTTCTTCACCACTTCCTTCCACATAAGAGCAAATATCTAAATTTCTCTTAATAGGATTAAAATTATTCTCCCAGGCATCTAAACTTGCAACCCGGACTTCAATTCACTAATCAAAGCTTCCAAACATTTCAAAGCAGCTCATTTTTACCCTAAGGGTAAGGTGCAGATTAGACAGAAAGTAAACAAAGACTGTGTGTTTTGTCTCCTTCCAAACACCACAGTATGGTCCACTTTTCACTCTCAAAGCGCCCTTTTCCTTCTATGCCATGATGACCCCCTCAACCAGAGCTGATCACTGTATGTAATAGAAATACTGCAAGAGTTTCCTCCTTCCTTTGCTTCTCTCTTCTAACAGTCATTTCCTAAGCCCCTCCAACATCTTTGTGTAACTAAATTCTGACCTACCTTCCAGGCCAAACACAAATATTAGCTCCTTTCCGAAGGTTTCCCTCAACCTACAAGTAACTGCTTGTTTTCTTGGGTGCCTATGGAGAGCTCTCTGTACTTCTCTTGGGAACTTGGGCTTGGGAAGCCCTCTCAGTTTAACTGCCTGTAAAGAACCTCTCTGATAGGTGTGGCCCACATCTAGGGCTTAGTCTTTTTTATGGGTTGAATTGTGCCCACTCTGCCCCCATTCATAACTGACATTCTAATCCCCAGTAGCTCAGGATATGACCTTATTTGGAAATAAAGTCTTGAAAATGTAATTAAGATGAGGTCATTAGAGTGGGCCCTAATCCAAGGCTGGTGTCCTCATAAAAAGGGAAAATTTGGATGCCGAGTCAGATATGCATGGAGGGAAGACGATGTGACAAAACATAAGACAACCATCTACAAGCCAAGGAGCAAGGCTGAAAGAGCCTTCCCACACAGCCTTCGGAAGGAACCAAACTGACCGATCGACTTCTAGCGTCCAAAACTGTCAGTTAAGATCCCTGACTGATACATGTCTTATTTCACTAGCTTAGGTAACAGATTCATGAGGGCCCCATTTGAATTGAAATTTTTATTATTGATTATCAAGTAGTCACACTGCCTGGCATACTCTGTCATTCAATGCTTACCGAATGATTTCTTTGGATTTTAGTTTCCCTTTTAACAAGATAGATAAAATATGATAGATAAAAAGTGTTGTTTGTATATTCTTTATTTATCTTCTAAATATGGCTTTAATTACTTCAGGTGTATATAATAGAGTTTAAAAGAATTATCTTCAAATAGCCTTTTTTTGTTCGCTAAAATCATATTGGACAAAGTATGTTGGTCTCCTTGGAGAAAACAATTGATATGTATGTGCCTGAAAAAGAAACTTCTCTTGTGTTCTTTAGTTCCCAATGTGGAGACTTTTAGGCCACTGTTGCATGTTATCTGATGACAGATATGTACTATACCTTCTTTCTATAGCATAGGTGGAAAAGAACTGCAAACAGTGCCGAGGGAATAGCCACTTATAGATAAAAAGCAAAAGAAAAAGAAAAGAAAAGAAAGAAAGCATTTTTTGACTTAAGAGTTCAGATACTTTCAATTTAATATCATCAATCATTTAAAATATATGACACTAAATTTTGTCAAGAGATAGAATCTTTAAATAATAATTGCCAATTTGGGGGCACCTACATACAAGCACTTAGCAGATCTCAATTCTCACAACAGTCATATAAATAGGAATTAATGCTCACATTTTACTACTGAATAAACAGAGTCTCAGAGAAGCCAGGAACTTGCCTAAGTTCTATTGTTAGACAGTTATTGAGCAAGGATTTGAAATGGATCTATCCTAATCCCTTCTCCTGTACCACACTGCCTCTTTAGATTAGTGGTAGTAAAACTGGCCTTCCTTTCATAGGTATGGAAATAAAGCCGTGAGGTCTACCACATCCCTCTCCTAGAACAATGCCATGTACACAGAAGTGAAAATAATGGATGGTTTGCAGGAAGATGATTACTGTTTTTATCATTTTAGTGTTCAAATTAATTTTATATGTTTATAGCTGCTATTCCTATTTAGTTGTTTCTCAAGCACCTACCACAGTCTTCAATCATAAGTTTCTGATAAGAAAATATTGAGTACTATAATATACTATAGGGCAAATATTACTTTACAGTCATTAGACTAAACAAATTGGAAAATAATAAGTATTCAAACTATGTACAAAGTAATATTAGCCATTAGACAAATGTAGCAGAAGAGGCTCAAAAAGTAAAAGTAAACAAAAGTGAGTTATGTATTTTATTCAATGACTTTGGGTAATGTTAACAAAAATGAAAAATTAAGGACCAGGAAGTAACACACTAATTTACAGATCACAGCTTGGAATTAACTAATTATATCAGGGCTTAATCTACCTATGACTAAAAGGATTTGGAAAAGCTGAAGAGTCCAGAGAAGGAAATCAGAGTGATTAAAAATTGAGAATATTCAGAACAGGCGAAACTGGTTACCCAGGAGGAAAGGCAGCTATGGGCGTCAGACACAGAAAACTTCTTTACGCAGCCGGCACTGGGGTCTTCAGAGCACCCAGCACAGCAGACGCAGCCCGTGCAGCAGGAGACAACAGCCTGGCTAATGACAACGCAACTCTTCTTCCCAGAAGTTTCCCTCATACCCTTTGCCAGTCGGTCCCCCCAAAGATAATAATTTCCATTGCCACAGATTAGTTTGCCTGTTCTTAAACTTCATACAAATAGGATTATACATTATACACAGAAAGCGTCATTTATCTTCAGATGCAAAGCAGGTTGTAGCCATTGGACCTATCATGCAGCATGATTTTCATTTCTAGGATCTCCCATTCTGCCATCCAGAGTTCCCAAAGTGTTCTTGTGACTAGGAGGGCCTGAATGCAAGTGGAGCTCCAGCCAATGGCCTGAGTGCCAGGGTTCCACACAGACACCAGGAGCCTACTGCGTGGGGGTCAGACTACCATGCTGTCTGAGAACGGAGGACCGCTCTTGGTCCTAAGCCTGCGCTCAGGTAACAAAACCTGAACATGAGCTTCATAGTGTAACCACTGGATTCAAATTCCGTCGCTTCCTCTTACTAGCTATGTGACCATGGACGACTGTCTTAACCCTTCATTTGACCCTCTAGTTCCGCCCTCCCCCTGTCTCCCCACTCTCTTTTCCCCTGGGAAAACTGACTTTTATGCAAAATGTGTGCTCTGTCTTGGAACTGAGTTCAGCCAATGGAGGCGCCTAAGGGGGATTTCAGAGGGTAGAAAAAGAGTAGGACCAGGGTATTCATCCTCCTTCTGCCTCCCTAGGGTGGAGTTTGCCTTCGCTGGCTTCTCTGCTGAAATCATTCTCCAGGCACCTCTTCTACCTGAGTATCTCTTTGGCTGGTACAGCTACTATTCAGTTACCGTAGCCCCACGCCACTCACTGCGTGTTCCTTTGTGATTCCCCTACTCCCCTTTCACACCTTTGTAAATACATGGCTTTTTGTTTAAAAAAAAAATAAGGAAAAGTGGACGACAATAACAACAACAAAAATCTCAAATTATCCCACTTTGAGTATGATCTCTGTGTCTAATTTCTTTACATGAAATCGGTTTTTTATTTAATCTTTACTGTATTTTTTTCCATTATCATGTAGTCTCATATAACCCCTCCCTCCAGCAATCACCACGCTATTGTCCATGTCCTGAGTCCTTTCTCCTTTTTTCTCAATCCCTCCAACCCCTCGCCTCCCCTACACACTAGCTGTCATCATGCCATCCATCTCTGAGTCTGTCTCTATTTTCCTTGTTAGGTCAGTTTGTTCATTAGATTCCACATATGAGTGAAATCATATAGTATTTGTCTTTCTCTGACTGGCTTATTTCACCTAGCATAATGTTCTCCAGGTCTATCCATACCGTTTCAAAGGGTAAAATTCTCTTCTTTTTTAAGCCATGTAGTATCCCATTGTGTAAATGTCCCATATTTGTTTTATCCACTTATCTACTGATAGACACTTGGACTGCTTCCATATCTTGGTGATTATAAATAATACTTCAGTGAACATAGGGGTGCTTATGTTCTTTCAAATTAGTGTTTTGAATTCCTTCAGATATATTCCCACAAGTGGGAATGCTGGGTCAAAGGGCAGATCCATTTTTAATTTTTTGAGGTCTCTCCATACTGCTTTCCACAGTGGCTGCACCAATCTGTAATCCCACCAACAGTAGCAGAGTGGTTCCCCTTCCTCTGTATTCTCTCCAGCATTTGTCGTTTGTTGATTTATTGTTGATAGTCATTCTGACAGGTGAGTGGTGGTATCTCCTTGTGGCTTTGACTTGCATTTCTCTAATGATGAGTGACATTGCGCATCTTTTCATATGTCTATGGGCCAACTGTATGTCCTCTTGGAGAAGTGTCTATTCAGGTCCTCTGCCCATTTTTTAATTGGGTTGTTTGTTTGTTCATTTGTTTGGTGTTGAGTTTTTAAAGTGCTTTATAGATTTTGGATATTAACGCCTTATCAGACGTATTGGTGAATATGATCTTCCATATTATGTGTTGTCTTTTTATTTTGTTGATGATCTCCTTTGTTGTGCAACGTTTTCAGTTTAATGTAGTTCCATTTGTTTATTTTTTCTTTTGTTTTCCTTGCCTGAAGGGACACATCCAATAAAATATTGCTACAAGCAATGGCCAAGATTTTACTGCCTATTTTCTTCTACAATTTTTTTAGTTTTGAGTCCAACGTTTAAGCTTTTGACCCATTTTGCATTTATTCTTGTGTGTGGTATAAGAAGGTGGTCTAGTTTCACTTTTCTGCCTGTATCTGTGCAATTTTTCCAACACCATTAATTGAATAGACTATCTTTAGCCTACTTTATGTTCTCGCTTCCTCTGTCAAGTAATAATTGACTATAAGGTGTGTGTTTATTTCTAGGTTCTCTATTCTGTTCCATTGATCTATGTGTCTGTTTTTATGCCAGTTCTATGCTGTTTTAATTACTATGGCCTTGTAGTATAGTTTGATATTACGAAGCATGATTTCTCCAACTTTTTCTTTCTCAGGATCGCTGTTGCTATGCAGGACCTTTTGTGGTTCCATATGAATTTTTGAAATATTTCTTCTAGTTCTGTGAAATATGTCAATGAAATCTTGATCATAATTGTGCTGAATCTATAAATTGCCTTGAACAGTATGAACATTTTAATGATGTTAATTCTTCCTATCCATGAACATGGTATATGCTTCACTTATTTGTATCTTCTATTTCTTTCTTCCCATTTTTCTTATGAACATGAAATGGGTCAGCACACATGGTGAGAAGTAAATGCCAAGTGAGTGTTAGTTCTTCAGGTGGAGGAAGACTGGAGAATGCCCTATCACCTTCACTTTCCCGCTGCTGTTAAGGTGGGCAGTCCAACCTGGATGATACCATTTCTTAGAAGCAGAGCCACACCTCCACTGAGGGTCTGGAAACAGTTTCTCTTGATAAAGTAGGAGCAGGAGAGGACCCCTCTTCCCAATATTATACTAAGTTATGGCTACACAAGGCCAAGGTAAATGTACCTTTATTTTCACTCTAAAGCATAATGATTCCTTCCAAAGACACCCATTGTGCTAGGGTGACTGAGTTTGAGGAACCCTCCATTGTCAGCTGTATGATGTTTCTTTACATAGCCCAGTGTCAGGTCTGGCTAGTTGCACTGACATCAGTCTATTATTTAAGCTCTGTGTTAGTTTGCTAGGGCTTTCATAACAAAGTACCACAGGCTGAGTGGCTTAAACAGCACAAACATATTTTCTCACCGCTCTGAAGGATAGAAGTCCAAGATCAAGGCAGGGTTGGTTTCCCCTGAGGCCTCGCTTCGTACCTTGCTGATACTCATCTTTTCCCTGGGCCTTCACATAGTCTTTCCTTTGTCCCTGTCCATATCTAAATTTCCTCTTCTTATAAAGACATGTGTCATATTAAATTAGGACCTAACCTAATGACCTCATTCTAACTTAATTACCTCGTTAAAGATTCTATCTCCAAACATGGCCACATTCTGACATACTGGGGTTTAGTACTTCAACATATTAATTTCAGGGGAGAGGGGGGCCCAACTCAGCCCATAGTAGGCTCTTTCTCTGCTCATGGTAATTTCTATGTGGTGTGTTTATTTCTGCCATCTGATCTCATTTGGAAAGATCTGAATTCATCAGGAATGTTCCAATCACTACCAAAAAAAAAAAAAAAGTGAAAATGAGGTAGCTGGTGGTTCCCTTTTAAAAGGGTGCCTTCTGGCCTCCCTAAGCACATTTTCTCATTGCCCCCCAACAATTCTGGCAATGCGTGTAAAGGCTCCAACACGATTGGTGTTTTTTATTTATACAAGTAAAGGCACCATTCAAAATATTCTTTTTGGTAGTAGGAGATCCTCCAAAGTTGTCTGTCTTTGCCTCTAAGGATGAAGATAGACAAGACTAGCAACTCACAAAAGGCAGTTTTTCTGCCTTCTAAAGCAAAATAAAAAGAAAAAGGATGTAGTTGCATTTATTAGTTACCCACTGCACTACAATTATAAGACTGATTAAAAACTAAAACTGGCTACAAACTGGGGAATCACTATCCCACTAGCTATTTTTACAATAAATATAACAGAAACACATTTATCTTCAATAGTTACTGGTATGCCTGGAAGCCAAAGCCCGAACCAGGTGACCTCTTAAGATGACTTTGTTGTCTGATGATGTCATGAAATTAAACGGCCAGCAGCCTGGAGGAATACAAAATAAGTCCAATTCAAATCCTCAGGATGACACGGTAAGAGCAGGTGTGACTGTATTAATCAGCATGTGGCAGAAATGCTTATGCCTGCTAATGAGATGACAGTGGCTGTGTTGTGCAAACTGTCATGGTGAAAGCATCCCTGCTTGGCACTGATACCCTTGGGCACTTGTCTAATCACCATGCGAGCAGCAGCAGCTAAGCAGGACAGGCTTTAGAATTCACGTGCATAAAATCTCTAAGACTACTGCTTCCGCTCACTGAAACACTAATTCTGCTAAACCTAGTAAGGGGGAAAATTCTGGTTCATTCTGAAATAACATTAAAAAATAGGAATAGCTTCTGCCGTCGCATAACGTCTCCATTACAATGGCCAAGAGAGAAAGAAATTATTGCCCATGCCAGCTCATCCTTGTGGTATTCTGTGACTTAAAAGCTCAGGCTAAGACTTTTAAAATACTGCATATTAAATCTTGCTGAACATAAGGAATAAAAAAATGGAAACTGAATACTTACTTTATATCTACAATTTCCTTTTATACAACACTGTCTTATAATTTGAGGAAGAAAGGACAGAATAATCCCATAATGAAACTGTTTATTACACCGTTCTATTTTCATAATATTCTCATTCTCATTGCATTTTATATGAACAAGAACTAAATAAAATGCTGGTTAAGATCTATATTTTGCTTTAATATATAAACAGATGAAAACGTTCAATTCAATGAAGTAGGCTGGAGCATTAACCTTTAGAAAGCAAGGGTTCATGACTAAGGATTGATGGAGTGATTCTGTGTTTTATCAAATCACTTAAGTCAAAATGGAGGGTAAGTTAATTGGCTATTTCAAAGTACTGCAAAGACAGTTTCATGGTTTAAAAAGCATCCGTTTCAATTATCATCAATGTAATAAGTGTAAAGCCATTCTACATTGTTTCTATACGCTTTTATTGTACAGAAAGGGAAATGTATTATGTCAGGGTAGATGAATTTTTTCAGCATTGCTACTTTGTGAAAATTTACAACTTAGGGTAAATATTCATATATTTACATATATACATGTAATGTATATATTTAGTTCTAATGAATCATATAAATGAAACAATGCTGCTCTGCTTTATTCATAGGGGAAATTCATAGGGAAAATGCAATCAAAGAAGCCAAAACTGCGTTTGTGCCTGTAATAAAAACAAGAAAAACATGAAAAAATGCTCCTTTAAAATATGTAAGAAGCAAGGCAAGCCGATTTATTTTATTAAAGTAATTTTTACCTTTGCTAAATAAGTTACATTGATATAACTTTTTAAAAATACAGTATAAAAGGGTTTACAGTGAGAGGTACTGGTTTTTCTCACACTTATCCCTCAAGTACACTCTCCCTCTTACTAGTTAATGAGTCTCATCACTCATTCTTTATGTTTACAAACATATATTACGTGCATATTTAAACATATATACTTGTATGTGTACTTTTCCAGAGTTAAAGAACAATATACAACTACTTAGTCACAGGAAGGGATGAAATACCACCGTTTGCGACAACGTGGATGGACCTTGGGCATTATATGCTAAGTGAATAAGTCAGTCATAAAAAGCTAAGAACCATATGACTTCACTCATATGTGGCATATAAAACTGAAACTCAAAGACAGAGACAACAGTATGGTGGCCACCAGAGGGAAGGTGGGTTGGGAGGTAGTAAGGAGTAAAGAGGGCCAAATTTATGGTGATGGAAGATGATTTGACTTCGGGTGGTTGGCAATCATGCAATAAACACACACTATATGATAGAAATGGTACACTTGAAGCCTACACGGTCTTATTAACCCATGTCACCCCAATACATTTAATTTTAAAAGAATAAGGTATCGCTGTTTATACTTTGTTTTTAATTTTTTACTGAACAGTTTATGTTCGCTTTATCCAGAAGGTCGTTCCAGAGCAACGGACACATGCGCGCACCCACACATGTATCCGCTTTAAACAGCCGTGGGACACCCCCTCTGGGAGTGCGCCACTATTTAGCCACTCCTCTGTTGATAGGAATTTAAGTTGTTTTCAATGTATTCCTCTTACAAACAATAGTGTATTAAATCCATGTAACTATGTCAAATCTACACTTAGTAATAAGTGAAATCCTAGGTCCGGAATTGCAGAACCAAAAGTTTATGGGCATTACCTTTAGAAAAATGACAATCTCCCCACTGATGAGGAGGATCTTGGTAAATATGAACAATTTACTATTTAATTAGTTTGCATCAAAATATTACTTCCAATAGTGAATGAGGCCAGTTTGCCCCTCCCTCTCCTATCCTGCGTGGCTATTATGCATTTACTCAGGAATGTATAGCGCCTGCTCTGTGCTAGGTCTCTGTTAGGTGGTGGGGCTATTGGGAGGAACAATAAAGACAATGTGCCTGATACTCTGGGTTTACGCATTCTTCTTATTATGTGAAAAAGCAAGTCAACAATTACATTGATATTTTCAGGTAGTAAAAAGTGCATTAAAACATAAAGTAGGACAAGGGGATAAAATAATGGTTGGGGGATCCTAAAAGGGTGGGAAGCTGACTTAGGAGCAGAGGCTGAATGAAATGAGGAAACGCAAAGGTTGGGAAAGGACCACCCAGGTAGAGGGAAAACAAGAACAAAGATCTGAAGGTTTCTTGCTGGATGTGTTCAAGGTACAACAGGAAAGCCAGCCAGGCTACATCAAAGGAGGGGCCTGCAGGGTGGGAAAAGAGTGTTTCCCAGAGACAGAGAGTAGCCGATCAGATAGGAATTTGCAGAACACAGGAAGAGTTTAAATCAAAGTGAGGAAAGCCCATCATTAAGCGTTTGGACTTTTGCAAATTTGACAGGTGAAAAACACATTACCCCATTTTATTTTATTTTATCTTTTATAACTTTAATCTTTCATTTCATTTTTTTCCATCATCATTTATCCCCCCATACCCTCTTCCATCTCCACTCGCCCTCCGGCCCCCACAATCACCACACTGCTCTCCACGAGTTCTTTCTCTGTTTTTCTTTTTTGTTCCACCCTTCCAGCCCCACCTAGAGCTTAAATGTTTATTTCATTATAAGTAAAAGTGAACAGTTTTTTAAATATATCTAAAATAAATGAATTTTTTTCTGTAAATTGCTTTTTCATGTCCTTTGTTGATTTTTAAATTGCTTGTCACTTTTTATTCTTTTTTTGAAAGATTTTATTTATTTATATTTTTAGAGAGAGGGGAAGAGAGGGAGAAAGAGAGGGTGTGAAACATCAATGCAGGAAAGAAACATTGATCCGTAACCTCTCCTACAAGCCCAAACCTGGGACTGAACCTGCAACCCAGACTAGTGCCCCGACCTGGAATCACCGGCAACCATTCGCTTCACAATATGATGCCCAACCAACTGAGCCACGTCGGTCAGGGCAATTCTTATTCTTATATTGAAGAAATTACCACATTCAGCATCATCTGTAATACAAAATTATTATTCCAACTTGTCACTTGTCTATTGATTATTCAACTCTTCTATGCAAAAGTTTTTAGTTTGCTATGTAGTCAAATTACCAACTTTTCCTCTATGACTTTTAAGTTTTATGACTTCTGCATTATGATCACAAAAATTATGCCCTATGCTTTCTTCTGTGGTTAATTTTTATGTTTAATTCTTTAGTACATGTGGATTTATTTTAATCCACTGAGGAGGGTTAGAAATTGGTTATTTCTTAAGATTTCATATTTTCAACCAAAATGTTTTAAGACTTTGGGAAAATGTGTCTCTTTAAAAATAGACATGATACTGGTCATGACTTCACAGGCATTTTTAATCTTATTTTTGAATTATCTAGCTTTATGTTGTTTTTTTAATCAAGGAATTTGAATTTTGATCAATTTTTTTCTGCATCTATAAAGAGAATCATATGTCTCTCTTCCTCCTATTAAAAACCTGGAATATTCAGCCATCTTTTCCCTTTGGCATAGTAATACACTGCCGAATTTTATTTGTTTATATATTACTTATTTCACATTTGTGCCCTTGCCTAAGATGAGTTTAGTATGGAATTTTCCTCAATTTAATAATGATGTTATGGTATCCCATTTCTTAAAAATCTTTACTTTATGAATAAATAAAGCTTGATGTCTCTCTCTATGATCAGAGCTGTTTAGTAGCTTGGAGTTATCTGCACATTAAAGGTTTTATGGAATTCACCTGGAAACCATATGAATTGACTACCACAAACACCCCATGAAAGGTTAACTCTGACAATTTTTGTTTAATGTGGTAATTGGCAGGTTCGAGATTTTTATGTCTTCTGCTCCTAGAAAAAAAAAACCCTGCTTAATTTTCTACATCAATTTCTTTGCGCAAAATTGTGCAAAATATTCTTTCATTTTTCAAAACAGTTAAAATTCAGTTAATTGTATATGCAAAAAATATGCTTATCATATCTTTTTTGAACATCTGCATCATTTATTAGTTCAGTTTTTTGTTCCTGAATGCATATTTCCTTAATTTCTTTTATTTCATACAGAATTCTTTGTTCATGGAATTTACCTGCTTAATGACATAATCCTGTCTTATTCTGCCTTTTGAAGGCTGTGTTTTGTTCTTCATTCTTGCAGTATCTTTGCTGGGTGTTCAATCATTTTTCAATAGGAGAATCCTTTCTGGAACAGCTATTTCAATAGCATAACGAAAAGCGAAGGTAGGGTGACTGACCTGAGGGAAAAGCGACGCAGAGCAGCTGCCACCTCAGAGCTGCTGTCACCACTTGTTTCTTCTCCTAACACCAGTATATGCCTCTTCCCTCAGCCTCAAATCCCTTCTTTCTCCATCTGACCTACCAGGGTTTAGGGCAACTCACATTTCTGTTTCTCAAATCCAAACATTGTTGTTCAAAGCTGGGCGTTGTAGGTTTGCCCTCACAGGGCGTGCTTCGAAATTTGGGAACTTTTCAGTCTGTAGGAAATATATAAAGACAGCTATCTACTCAGCGTTATCTATCATCTTAGTCCAATTACTAAAGTTCTTTTTCATATGTTGTTGTTAGGGTTATAGGTGGCTTCTACTTTCCTTGAAGATTGATTTCTCCTTTTCTGTTTTTTGATCTCTTATAAACTCAGTTAGCTTCAGAAAAAAGAGCAACTGAATCAAAGATAATTTTACCCTGACATCTTAGACTGGAAGCCCTAAATATTTTTTTTTTCTAACCTGAGACCTATCACACCAAGAGTAAAAATGGAGGAGTCATGTTTCTCTCTGGCAGTGGGCATATATATTAAGACAAATATCACATTGTGAATGAAAAAAGGGCCAAGGTATGTTTGAGTTTGAAGGCAAATCTTGGTCTAATTTGACAAAACAATGACAAACAGCTCAACATTGAATACAGGCAATTTTTTTATGTGAGGAATGGTAGCACAAGTAAAAATAAGAATATACATCCTGTATTATACACTAATACTCCAAGGATCATTTAGTGACTAAGCTATTCATATGTACCATCCTGTGGCCAAAATTTCACAGCTACTTAAGGTTTCAAATAAATTCAATTCAGGATAAGCATCTACTTTAAACTTCATTTCCATTTCATTTAAATGAATCTAATTCAGTAGACAGGTCGCCTGATTTTTTACTATTTTTACTGTAATACCGTTGTTATCATTTGTAATAGTAGGTTTTGCCAGGGGTAAAAAAGAATACATAACCATTTTTATCTGAGCATAGGGAGATAATTTACAAGCTTTGATCCTATTATCATTAGGGAGAATTAAAGATTTAAATAGCCATGACTAAAGTACAGGCTGCTTCCCTATGTTTTTGACCTCAGTATGACCTCTGCATGTGTACTCTGACACCACATAATTATGATGAACAACATCATTATAATACAAGGACAGCTCACTATGGTGCTGCCGTTTATTTTTCATTAGCAACTCTCCAATTTCAAATGAATAAAGCTCTTGCTTTGACTAAAGTATTATTGTGCTTAAAGATTTTATTTATTTTATTTTTAGAGAGAGGGGAAGGGAGGGAGAAAGAGAGGGAGAGAGAAACATCAATGTGTGGTTGCCTCTCATGCACCCCCTATTGGGGACCGGGCCTGCGACCCACACATGTGCTCTGACTGGGGAATCGAACCGGCGACCCTTTGGTTTGCAGGCCAATGCTCAATCCACTGAGCTACAGCAGCTGGGGCGGACTAAATTATTAATGTTGTAATAATCTGTCATTAGAATCAATAACTGCTTTATTATTCATAGCACACATAGTACTAAAATGGACCCTCTCTAAAATAAATTTAGTGCTTTGTCACAATACAATATGATTTTACAATATTGCTAATGTGCACAAAGCATTCAAATATAGAATATTGACATGTCAGAGATTTATGACAAATGCCAGGAGAAGATGAATCTAGGTTAAGCTTTCGTGTCACTTGACAGAGGTCAAAAAAATCAATACCATTCATAATGTATCTTTTACCCACAGTCTTAAGTGAAAAATCTCAGCATTGAGAGACTTTTTTTATTTTTCATCTTAGTAGTAGAAATATTCTAGAATTTGGGTGAAGAGAGAAAATAAACAAAAATTAATTGACATGGAATGTGAGATAATCATGACTTTGAAATATACAGTAAATGACTTATACTCAGGGAGCTGAATATATAGCCAATGTGCTTTCCCCATTCTGAAGCTTACTTTTACCTGCAGATATATTTAATGTTCGTGAAACCTGAGAGGTACAGGGCTGTAGGTCACAGCCACGACTCTCTTCTCAACTTTGGCCTTTATAAATTTTAAAAGATTCAAACAGCCAGCAATTTAATTTCAACTTACTTTATTGATTTATTTTCCTAATTCTTTCAATGAAACATGATTTGGGGGCATATACTGACCACAACATTGGCTATCTCTAATCTTTTCTGTCCCTGACAATTAGAGGAGACTAACTAAAGGTATCTATTCCCCTTGTCATCAGGTGGCTTAGGAATGGGCAAGTCACTGGTGGTGCTCAATGACATGTCTGATGATATTTAAGGAGAAGTCTGTCAGAAGCTTTGGGAAAAAAGACTCTTCTTTCTTACAAAGAAGACCCAGAAAAAAGAATGCCATTCCTCTTCTGAATTTTATCTAGTGACTGGGCGAACTGCTAGAGCCAATTTCAGCCCTGGGGGAGGGCGCCTAGCTGGCTTGTGTAGGATGCAGAACTGAGAGATGAAAACACCTGATCGCTTCATGAAATTATCTTCAGAAAAGTTTATATAGATCACCTTATCTTTGGGTTCTTTTCATTTAAGATAAATATCCTATTTGAAGCCAGTTTAACATGCCGTTCTCCCTATGTTGCAGCTAAAAAGTTTCCTAACTGATGCTATCAGTCATCATTAGAAATTAAGTGGAAATTAATTATTTTTCATATTTTCATATGCTTCTTTAATGTGAAGAGACTATAATTTGCAGTTGTCTTTTCAATGAAATTAAAATGGCTAATGAACCTGATCACAAATAACTGAATCCATTTTAGCTCAGAGAAAGGATGGTAGTCCTGATTTATGGATTTGATCTACAGTTAAACATTTCTCTAAGCCTGTTTCTATCTCTGAAAGGTTTTTAAGTGTTAGAATAATTTCAGATTAATTATTGCTATTAATCAGTTGGTCCCGAGGAATAGTTCTCCTTATGTACTTTCCACAAACATTCACTCAGTAAATAGAGAGGGAAGTAGACACATAAAACTCTGACAAGGGCCGTGATAGATGTTACACTCAAAATGGTCAGAGAACATAAAAGGCAGGTTTTACCTAATCTAGACTGGAATAAGGAAATGTCAGGGAAGATTTTCTGAAAAACTTATACACGAGCTAAGTTTTGAACAATGATTAGGGCTTACTAGAATAAGGGGATAATGTGAGGATTTAAAAAAAAAGCAGACCAATTAAAAGAAGCAAGGTATGTACGTTAGAATTGAGTTCAGGAGGTGAGACAAAAAGTGACAATAGATGAGACTGAAGATAACAGCACAATATAGTGGTTAAAAGCAAGGATTTTGGAGTCACAGAGCTTTAAATGTCACTTATTCAATCCATAATTAATTACGAAGTTCCAACTATATCTCCAGCTCTGTGATATAGCAACAATCTGCATCTTCACGGAACATGCACCCTAGAGGAGAGTGACAAAAAAACAAACAAAACAGATAACGTAAAAAAGAACTAGTAGTTATAAACGGTGTTAGGAAGAAAAGAAAGGGCTGAGGTAGAAATTAACAACAAATACCCATTTTAAATAAAGTTGTCAGGATGGATGTCACTAGGAAAGTGACAGGCTGAACCTGAAAGTTGACAGGGACCTAACTTTGATGGGAGTGAGAGAAAGAAATTGACCGTCATCTCAGAAGACCTTCCATGTACACTCGCAGTCACAGCCCCTTCTCTCTTCATGAATGTAAACCACTTGCTGACAGGGACACTAATTGTTTCTTTGGTTTGTTCCCCAAATACTAGTTTAATTTTGCCCATTTATTCTTGCTAGTTTATGACTCAAGTTTCTTTTAATGTACAGTTTCACCTCTCAATCCATTGCTTTTTTCTTACATTTATTGACCAAAGAATCTTAGTCATTTAATCTATAAAGTTACCCACCAGGAGAGAAGAAGAAATGACTGCTATCAGAGTCCTTTTAGGCAGCTCCTTCTAATGTACCACTTATCTGCTCTTATGTCCTTTTAGAAAGTTTTAAAATAATACCCTTGCAGGGTTCACTCCTAATTTCTACAAGGAAAGACTTCATTTCAGCACACTCCCTTTTTAGGGATGGAATGCCTTATCTGATTGATTAAATGTAAGGGAAAAATTTGTCAGGGTGGGTTCAACATCTTTTCTTCTTCTTGAGGTTAAGTTGTCAGTGCAAGCAGGAGTCTCTGCCTGCTCCAGGCCTCTGCCAATAGGCAGTAGGTGGGCCCTGGAGGTGGTGGAGAGGCGTGGCCCAGCCCCGCCTAACTTTGATGGGCAGTGCTAGTGAGCCTACGTGGCAGACTTCGAGCGGTATCCCCCACTGTCCCTCTCCCAGTAATCTGAGTGACATTTTGGCCCCATGGCCTTCCTTGGCTTTGTGTCTCAAATTGTTTAGAGGAGAAGTGGTGCTCTGAGATGTAAACAAACGTGTTCATTTTATTTCAAGATTCACTTTATAAGCATGTGATAATCATTATGAATTGCACCTTGTTTACGCACATTTCTAACAAATTTAGTTAAAATGTAGCATTCATAATTTGAGTCACTTTATTTATTTTTAGTTAATTTTTTTTCCTTTTATTGAGTTTATTGAGGTGACACTGGTTAACAAAATTATACAGGTTTCAGGTGCAAAATCCACAACACATCATCTGTACACTATATTGGGCATTCACCCCAAGTCAAGTCTCTGTCCATCACCATTTGTCCCCCTGTACTCTCCTCAACCTCCCTTTACCCCCTGCCCCAGAGGAATCACCACACTGTTGTCTGTGTCCATGAGTCACTTAATATATAAAGTATATTAAGGCTGTGCACCAATTTTAAAAGTATTGCTTTGCTGAAATGAGTTATGTTACATTTAAGCATGCATGTTGCATGTCTTCAATTTTTCTTTTTATCAGATTTGTTTGCTGAAAGAGTTACAGGGATTTTATGAACACAAAGTCAGATATTCAGAATGAACTTTTAAATGACAACATTGGGTTCAGGAAACCAACATTTCACATGTGGTTTTGGCAGGAATTCCACAGGATATTGGAAATTTAAAATGTAGGAACACTGTGGATAAGATACATCATTTAGGTAATAATACATTTCCAGTACTCTACATTTCTTATTTTTTAAATTTAAGTATAGTTGGGATACAATGTTATATATACGATATATATATATAATTTTTTATATATATACATTTTGTATTTTATACAATAAAGCGATTCAACATTTAACACTTGACAATGTGATCACTCCACTAATTCTAGTAATCATCTGTCCCATGCAAACTTATCACAATATTGACTGTATTTCCCTTTACCCTTTTCACTCAACTCTTCACCCCCTCCTTTCTGGTAATCATCCCTTTAGTCTCTGTTTCCATGAATCTGGTTTGGTTTTATTGGTTTGCTTAGTTTTTTAGTTTCATTTTTTAGATTCCACATATAAGTGAAACCATATGGTATTCATTTGTCTCTGCTTGATTTATTTCACTTAACATAATGCCCTCTAGATCCATCTGTATTGCCACAAATGGCAAGATTTCTCTTTTTATTGCTGCATAATATCCCATCGATTACATGCACCACAGTTTTTGTTATCCATTCATCTGTGGATGGACACCTAGGTTGCTTCCATATCTTGGTTACTGTAAACAATGCTGAACATAAGGGTACTTACATGTTTTTGAATTAGTGTTTTTGCTTTTTCAAAAATAAATACCCAGAAGTGGAATTTCTGGGTCGTATGTCTATTTTTATTTTTTTGAGGAATCTCCAGATTCTTTTCAATAACGCCTACAGTTTCACCAACGGTGCACAAGGGGTCCCTTCTCTCTAGAGCCTCACCAGCACATTATTTGTTCACCTTCTGACAGCCATTCTGACTAGTCCAGCAGCTACATTTCCGGGTGAATGAAGACCTCCATTATGACGTTGCTATCCCCGTCCACGTATGGAAAGTGAAAACGTTTGGTCATTTTTGTTTCTACTGCCTTTCTGCAGCATAATCATAAGATGAGGCATTAGCCAAATGTTTCGGGTGTAGTACAGTAAGTTAAACTTTAGCCAGAATGTTTTATAATCTCACAAAATAAACTGAGAATAAATTCACATTCATGGAAGACTTTTTATTTCCTCCTCTTTTCTTTCAGGATGTTTAGATATTTACTTAGAGTTTTATTCTCGCAATTAGTAACATTTTATTTAATTATAACAGACTAAAAAAAGTTCTTTTAACTAAAAACTATTATATAAGTTATCATTTCATTACTTATCATATGTAACTGTGACAAAGATAGTCACTCATAAATTTACTGGTTAAGAAATTATTTTATTTTAAATTCATTTATTGAAAATCTATGTTTCATGGTTACCATGTAATCCCCTTGGTGGTAATTATAATTTAGAAAGTGCAAGTCTAACTCTGTATATCATTACTCTGCCACAAGTGCTTTGGTAAATCTTTGCTCCTTTGACCTGTATATCCACAGTTAATCCTTAGAAGTCTTCGGCAGCCTTGTAGATGAAAAGCACAATATCTTATCTTCATTTATGGATCTTCTTCATCTTCATTTATAAATATTTTAACAAATAAATCTATGTTCCTTTAATGAAAAAAGGGGATCCTCTTTTTTTGGCAGCCTCACTATTCACCTCAATAGTTAGGTGATATTATAAACAGTATATCTTTCTCTGGAAGAGGCAAAAAGCCCCTAAGAGTTTCTCTGATATGACTCTTACTAAGTAGAACATGAAAAAGGCAGACACAAATGCATTAATGATTTTTCAGCGAAAAGAGCATTAGAAAGATGATTTAAAAGAGTTTATTCTTGTAATTCTATTTTTAGACATTCATAGTGCATAACACAAATATTATCACCATGTCAACCAACTTTCAAATTGCCCCTTGACCAGATAAAACAAATGGTCTGCGTGGCAACAAGGTAGTGAAGTGTAATTAATATGGATTCATAGGTGATTGGACATATTTTTTGCCAATCTGAATTAAATGAATTTTAACCTCAGTGTAAAACAGGAAATGACACATCCCTTTGAAATGTCATCTAGAAAACTACAAGCAAAATGTAAAGATATATATGTTTAGAGAGACCAGAGCAGTTTTAAAAAGAATAAATTATGGGTATTATTTGGATATATAATTGATGCCACAAATCATAATCTTACATTTCAATTTTTTTTGCCATTAGTAAGAATGAATTTTGCAATAGACAAATCCACAGGCAGAGGTTTAAATACTCATCTTTCAATATTGATGGAACAAGCTGACAGAAAATCAGTTAATAGGGGTGAGGGGATTAAGAAGAACAAATAGGTAATTACAGAATAGCCAAGGGGATGTAAAATACAGTATAGGAAATGTAGTAGCCAAAGAACTTATTCACATGACCCGTGGACATGAACAATGGTGTGGGGATTGCCTGAGGGTGTGGGCAGTGCTGGATGGAGGGAGGCAAAGGGGGGAAAATTGGGACAATTTTAATAGCATAATTAATAAAATATAATTTAAAATAAAAATAAAAATGATATGCAGACAACCAACTTGACCCAATTGACATTTACAAAGCACTCTATCCAACAATAGCCAAATACACACATTATTCGAGTGCATAATAACATTAACCAAGATAGATGACATTCTTGACCAGAAAGCAAATCTCAACAAATTTAGGAAGACTTAAGTCATACAATTTATGTTCTCTGACTATAATGGAATTAAATTAAAAATCAGTAACCAAGATCTGCAAAAATTTTCCAAATATTTGGAAATAATAACAGTGAAATAGTAAATAATTCACTGGTCAAAGAAGAAATCAAAAGGTAAATTGAGAAATATTTTAAACAGAATAAATATTAGTGGATAAATTTAAAAACACATAGTATCAAAATCTGTGGAATGGTGCTAAACCAACACTGAAAGGCAACTGTACTGCCCTAACTGGTTACATTAGGATAAAAAGAAAGTTTTCATGTCCATTAATTCAAATTCAACCTTAAGAAATATATTTTTTAAAAAGCAAATGAATCTCAAAATAAGCACAAGAAAGAAAATAATAAGTCAGATCAGTGAAAAAGGAAACAAAAGTAATAGATAAAATCAATGAAAATTTGGTTCATTGAGAAAACATAACTGATAAACTTCTTACCGAATTGTTCAGGAAAAAAATTTTAAAAGAGAGAAAACACTAATTACTCATATCAGTAATGAAAGAGGTGACATGACTTAGGACTTTCTAAAAACTGTTTTTTCTGCATATACTGATACAATCAAGTGATGTTTATGATTCATTTTGTTTATGTGACGTAGCACGTTAATTGATTTACAGATATTGAGCCAAACTTGTACCCTGGGAATAAATCCCACTTGATTGTAGTGTATGATCATTTTAATGTATTGCTGAATTCAATTTCCTAATATTTTCTTGAGGATTTTTATATCTATGTTCATCAGGGATATTGGTGCATAATTTTCTTTTTTTGTAGTGTCCTTGTCATATTTTGGTATCAAGGTAATGCTGGCTTTGTAAAATCAGTTTGGAGTCTTTCCTTCCTCTTCAATTTTTGGAATAGATTGATATGAATATTTATTAATTCTTCTTTAAATGTTTGGTAAAACTCACCTGGGAAGTCATCTGGTCTAGGACTTCATTTGTTAACAGCGTTTTGATTATTGAATCAATTTCATTGCTTGTATTCACTCTGTTCAGATTTTCTGTTTCTTCTTGATTCAGCCTTGAAAGATTCTATGGTATTAGAAATTTATCCATGTCTTCCAGGTTGTCCAGTTTGTTGGTATACACTTGTTCAAAGTATTTCCTGTAATCCTTTCTGTTTCTGTGGTGTCGGTTGCCACTTCTTTCATTTTTTATTTTCTTTATTTGGATCCTCATCCTTTATTTTCTTGATGAGTCTGGATAAAGATTTATCAATTTTGTTTATCTTTTCGAAGAACCAGTTCTTGATTTTAGTCATTTTTTTTTTGGTTTTATGTTATTCTTTCCTCACAAAAAACAAATTTTTGTTTTTGTGAGGGGTGACATACATACAAAAAGGACACAAATGCACTGATCCTAAGTAACTAGCTTAATAAAGTGCCTCTCTCTCTCTCCAAGTATCCACCACCCAGATTACTGTACAGCATTTCTAGCTCCTCAGAAGTCCTGTATGCCCCATTCTGGTCAGCACCCCCCAGAGACAAGCTCCAACTTAACACTTTCACTGGTTTTTCCTCTTTTTGTAGCAATAATCGTAAAAATAATAGTCATAAAAATAAGTTTTTGAATGCAATAAATTTTGGTTATAATATTCATAAAAAAGAAGGAAATCTTGCTATTTGCAACAACATGGATGAAACTAGGGGGTGTTATGCTAAGCAAAATAAGTTAAACAGAGAAAGACAAATACCATATAGCTTCACTTATATGTGAAACCTAGAAAACAAAGTAAATGAACAAACAAGACAGAACCTAAGTCAAAGATACAGAAAACAAACTGATGGCTACCAGATTGGAGGGGTGTTGCAGGGATGGTTGAAAAAAGGGAAGATATTAATGTACACAAACTGTCAGATAAAAAAACAGTTACGGCAATGTACAGCATAGGGAATATAGTCTATGATATTATAATAACTACGTATGGTGTTAATTGGACACTAGTCTTATCAGGGTGATCACTTTGCAAGCTTTTTAAATGTCTAATCACTATGTTGTACACCTGAAACCGATATACCATATATTGCTGTGTATAATGAGCACCCAAGTTTTCAGCCCAAACTTTCAGGGAAAAAACTTTTTGTTCTGATTTTTTAATTCAATTATTTATTTATTTATATTTAGAGAGTTGTTTTCTGTATTATAAAGGAATTTTAGCATTTATTTTTGGACATATGGTACAAGAAATTTTGTGTAACAAATAATTACAAAACATAAGAACAGATACAAGGCATTTCAGGTACTGCCCATGTATCATGCACATCCTTATTGTTCTCTCAAAAATTTGGGCAAAAAGTGCACCTTATACATGGCAAAATAGGGTAATATTGTATATAAACTGTAAAAGAAAAATAAAAATTTAAATACATAAAACTATTTGATTTTTTTCATTTAATTTTCTTTACAGTCCTTCTTTTTCCCAGGCCCCTGCCCTTTCTCTGTTGCCGCTCTCCTTTTAGCTGCTTTCAGTCAGCATTCATTTCCACCATTGTTCTCTCATTTTAAGAGTGTGGTTTCCATAAACTCAGATATCACTTCTTTTCATTGTCTTTTCATTTTCTTGAATACTGTTTTTGTGACTTAAACTCTTGTTTTTTGCAGAAAATTGCTACCTCACCTGTCTCTGCACGCCTTCACTGACAATTTACTTCCCGCAAATGCGGCTGCAAGTGTGTTCTTCCTTTACCTCTTTTCCTGCTTCTCAAGATTTGTGACAAACCTAGCTGAAAAAATTTCTACCCTAACCCACAAATGCAATCACATTGGTTTAAATAAGGGAAGGTTGATTCTGTACCTCCGTGGGACCTACGCGGTAGTCAGCACAGACGTCGTCTAAACTCCATGCCCAGGGGCACCCTGCTGCAGTACACTACTAACCTGTATTTAATCTTCACCAGATTTGATAACTATTCCTCAGATCTTGTTTGGGGTTACTTAGATCTCCTAATTTCATTGAAAATTAAGTTCAGGTTTCTGTTTTGTGCTCTCTTTATTGCTTTCAGGTACTGTTCAGGAGAAGAAATCATTTTCGAATTGGATATTTCCTCTATTTTAAGTTATGTTTTTAATAAGAAATTTAGAAATCACATTATGGTTTTAAGAATAACATAGTTTGTGTATTTTGGAAGCATTAATGCAGTTTTGATCATTAATAATTTTAAGATGAGAAAACTTTAAAAGTCAGTTTGCATTTCAAAGGATTTTGGTGACACATTGATACACTATTGCAGTAGTAAATATAATATAAACTGTTCTGCGAGCTAATTTTATTGTCATTTATTCCAGTATCTAGTATTAAACTGACATATTTAGCATCCTATCAGAAAATGAACTTATGGAAAGTATGGTTGTCCTGACCCTAAACACAGCGTAAAAGGAAAAATAATATAGAGTACTACTTGGAGAATGTATGAAATTTTAGACATCAAGTCACACTTTAGAAAGCAACTAAGAATTTTTAGGACAAAAATCTTTACATTCTAGAAAACAATAGAGAAATTTTTAAACTAAAATTTTTATCAAGCGTAAGTGTGTTTTGCCGTCCCTTGCCTGGGGATATCAGGGTTAAACCCATGTGTCCTGTGGCTTGGTGAAAGAAAGCAAAGAATGGACACAAGCTTTCAGAATTATATCTTTTTCCTACCTCACTCTCAGCTAAAATCATCAAACCAAGCACATACTCCTATGAGTTCCACGAAATCCATTATCACACTTCTTTTAATCATTTTAATATACTAGTAGTCTTTCCTGTTTCAGTTATAATTCAAAGAATGCTTTTAACATCAAATGGTTTCCACTATTATTTTTTGAAATAAAGCGATTATTTAAATAAAATGTTCAAAGTTTTGTAGTGAAAAGTACTATAAACAAATTACATGTGAATATTACAAGATCATGTCAATTAACTATTACAATAGAAATTCTCTGATACTTAAACTAGTGTGTTTGATTACATTGTATTTGTTCTTTCTATATATATATATCAATTAAAATAACTTTTGAAGTATTTTAACTTCAAATGCATAATGTGAGCACAAAGTACAATATTAAAAAGAAGTAAAAGAGAATCAGTTCAACTCAACTTCTCAGCCATTCCATCTTCCTACCTAGAGACAACCCACTGTCTCCAGTGTCACACGGAGGTTCCAGAGGTAATCCTCGCACACACACACACACACACACACACACCCCTTTAAACACAAGTGGTAGGACTCCATGTACATTTTCTGTAACTTGTATTTTCTATTCAACAACATATTTTGACAATTACTCCAGAACAAATGGAAATGACTTATTCTACTAAACTGCTACAAAGTATTGTATTGTAGGAGTGTGTCATAACTCATAACCAGCCCTCCATTTTTATTTACTTAGATTATTACTAATTATTTGCTAGTGGTATCACTGTTGACATTTATATTCTTTTACATTTCACACATTTGAGTATATTTTTAAGATGAAGTCATAAGTGAAACTGCTGGATAGAAGAGTACACTTGTTACCAATTTTGACGGCATTGTTAAGTGACTTACACAGGATTATAGAGGACGTGTCAAATCTGACTCACGTGTTCAGTGTATAAGAGTGTTTATTTACCCCAAACTCTCACTGCTGTATTTTCAAATATCCTGACCCTTGTTAGTTTAAAAGGTGAAAAGAAGCATCTCTTTTTGTTTTAACTTGAATTTCATTTTTTGTTTTTAATATAAAAACATAAGTAATGCTTCCAGTGCTTAGTCCTTTTACCCTTCACTTACATGAGCCACCATACCACAGCTCGAGGATACCCTCCTCACAATTTCTGTGTCCTTTCATCATCCTCACACAAGAACATGCGTCAGTACATATGCAGTTTTGTCATTCTAGTTTTACAAAAATGTGATCATACTATTTGTTCCTATGTCTTGATTTTTATGTTTAATAACTCTAAGATAATTGGCCTGGATTTAATTTATATTTTTTCAATTGCCACATAAAATAGAAATATAAATTATTGAATTACTCTGTATAGTTGAGCATTTACTTTGCTTTCAGGTTTCTACCTTTATAAATAATGCTAGTTCATGTTTCTTTATATATGAAAAACATTTATACTTATTAAAACATAGTAATATAGTAATTCACTTATATTGGGATCCATGTCTTAATTCTCTACTTTGTTTTGTTGAATTACTTACCTACTTATTTTTTCTATACCGCATTTATGTTAATATCAGGAAACTTAAAATACATTCTAATTCCTGGAAGATAAATTTCCTCTCCTATTCTTTTCCATTTATTACTTAGCTCTTCTTGGGTATAAATTATTTTATAAATATACATATATCTTATAATCGTATGTAGTTACCAAAAAGTTGAGATTCCTATTAATATTCTAGTGAGAATTACCTTAAAATGTGTACTAATTTTGGGAAAGTTAAATCTTATATTGTGCCTTTCCATCAAAAGCTGGGTTATAAATTTTCATTTGTTCAGATCTTATTTTATGTTCTTCAACACATTATAATTTTACTCACAAAGACTCCATGAGACTCTATGATCTTCTTATCAAATTCATCATAAACAATTGTATATCGTGGTATCATTACAGATAAAATATGTTAAATTTATGTTTCCGTGTGCTAATTTCAAAAATAGAAAATAAATATTGGGTTTTACATATTTATCTTATAGCCAGCCACTTTACTATATTGTTTATTATTGCTAAAAACAAAACACTTCACAGTATTAATTCAGTTTTTAATGTGTAGTAACATGTCATAAGAAACTAAATCTTACCAACAAACAAATGAGCTTAAAAACTGTTGCTTCTCTGGTTTAACCCCAGATGACACCACAACATTGCGGAAGACTCAGCTGAAACTGAAATAATAAAGGAGTGTGCTTTCAGCAAGTGTGTTTGTTGGAAAATTGTGATACAGAAATATATCACTAATACAATTTTCAATTTACAGTTTTATTTTATTGTATTCGAGAGATTCTTCCTGTATTGTCTACTTATGGAAATTTACTAGTGCTTTTTTTGTGCCTTGATAAATACACAAAACAAATCAGTCAATTTTTTAATGTTCTATAAACATCTGAAAGGAATGCTTTTAAGATACAAAGTTCATTGTATGTCAATTAGATGTACTATGTTTATTATATTATTAAAGTTTTCTCTGTTTCACATGTCTTCTTATCCACTTTCCTTATTGAATTAAAAAGGATCAATTAAAATCCGCTAGTTATTAGGGGTTTCTATTTTTATTGCATTTTATTTAGGAATTGTCATTAACTTTTATTTGATGCAAAGATATTTATAACTTAAAAGCCTTACTTTGTCTTTCCTTTAATTTTTATAAACTTTTCTTTTTTTAGGTTAATATTACTTACTATGACGCTTTCCAATGTGTTGTCTATTTTGAATATGATTCCTATCTTTTAAATTTACATATTCCTAGCAGATCTTTGTACATGATTTTAATATTTCTGAGTTACTTTGAGATGAGTAACTTATTTGTATACATATTTGCATACTCCATACATGTATCTGTCATATGTATGTGTAGATGCATATATGCATGTATGTACATGTGTATCAGCTTTTCAGCAAATTTTTCTTTTAATAGAGGATTTTACTTTATTTAAACTTAAGTGATATAGAAAGTAGTTTTTATCTTAGAACTGAAACCATAATTTTCTTATATGTTTCCCTTCTATTGCATTTTAAAATATTCTCGTTACATGACACTCATTTTTTATGGTTTCTTTGTGTATGTTTGTTTTTGAAAGGTAAACTTAAAATCAATATTTTCTCATCATTCTGACATCCACTCCTAAACTAAACAAATGTAATTCAAGTTACATATAAACTTCAGCTTGATTGTGCATTTGTTCTAGGCCAGGGGTCAGATATCCTATTTACCTATCCTTTCAGAGAAGAGTCAGAGGTCAAAATGAACTAGTCACACTTAAAAATATTGCTCAGGTGGGACATAAATCACACATGCCATATTCCATTGGCCAAAATACCTCACGAGCCAAGCCTAATATCATCAGGGCAGAGAAATGTAATCCTACCACAAGATGAAAAAGGAGAAATATTCCCAAGAATTATCTTCTGGAGGGTGAACCTGTTGTAGTACAGGCTTCCCCCACTAGATGAGTGTTTTAGGAGCCCATGTATATCAGTGTACCAGCTGGTGTTGTTGTGAGAGGCTGAGATCAGCTTCAGTGATTTTTTTTTTTAAGACTCTTTCAGTGTGTTTACCCATTTCATGATGGGTGATTTACCAGTGCACCTGCCCACACTGTGCTGAGTATTTAGCAGTTTTTTTACCAAAACAACATGACCCCCATGCCCCACCCCCCTATTCACCCAATCTTGCCCCAAGTGACTATTTTGTTTCCCTGGATGCAAAAAGTCCTCAAAGTGAAATATTTTGCTGAAGTGGAAGAGGTGCAACAAAAAACAGCAGAAGCACTAAAAGGCATCAAAATCAAGAAGTTCAAAAACTGTTTTGAGCAGTGGAAAAAACATCTCGATAGGTGAATTGCATCAAATGGAGAGCACTTTGAAGGTGACTGAAGTTTAAACATCTAAAAATAAATACACAATTTTTATAAATTAATTCTAGGGTTTTGGGGGGTCACCCCTTGTATCACAGCCATGCTCAATCATTATTTCAGCAATTTTTATGACAACCTGGTTGCTCAAACCCTTTTAGTGCCAAGCTCTTTCAACGTTCAAGGTTAATCTCAAATCGATCAATTCTATAAGTCCTTTCCTAATGTTTTTTTTTGGTCTACTCTTTTTTTATTGTGTTTACTCATCTGTACATTTACACTTATCACTTATTTTGACATAAAAATATGGCTTGTATCATAATATAGTTGTTTCCTGTCCTTATGCCATGTGTTAGGGTAAAGGACCGCACCTTCTTTTGATAAGTTTATGCACTATGCTTGTATAAAATACAACATAAACGGTACTGAATGAAGCATTCACTACTATTTTGTTCCCTTTCATTTCAGCTTTCATTCTAAAAGGCGGGAGACCAAGTATCAAAGCTACATTTATTCTATTTCAATGTTAATGTCATTTATTTATCCAACAAACATTTATTTAAACATATATCTACATCATGTACAATGTCACATATGAAGACATGGCTGCTGATTCTACAATATTGCTCTGTGAGCGCTGATGTGCGCAGATTTGTTTAACAGAAAAGTCATGGGATTTGAAGGCTTGCCTGCTGCATATATGCATGCCTTTGCAAAAGAAACTTAATCTCTCTGAGTCTTAAGTATAAGATATGAATGACTCCTACTTGGAAAAGATTATACGGTATATGTAATGTGCTTAGAATAATACCTGGCCCATAATATGTACTCAAATGATTGTAGCTATCACTTTTTGCAGGATTGGTAGTGCTTGTTATGAATTTTTGCTAAGTTCCCATTTGTTCATTTGTAAAATGCTAATTGGGGCTAGTTTCAGCCTGTAGCTATGAAACAGAGTCATTTAATTCTCCACCAAATAAAACTCGTGATGACAGCCTCAAATGACAGAGCACAAACCAACGTTCAAATAACAGAGCTCAAAAAAACTAGGTTTTGTTTACATAAAAACCTAGTAATTCATTTGTAAAAATAATTTTAGGAGGTGAGAATAGGGCAAGTAACAGCATTATCCTAATTCCAAAACCAGATAAAGTCACTAAAAGAAAGAAAATTATAGACCAATATCCCTATGAACATAGATGCTAAAATCCTCAACAAAATATTAACAAATGGATCCAGCAATACATTAAAAAAGATTATATAATGTGATCAAGAAAGATCTATTCCAGGGGTGCAAGGTTGGTACAAAATCAGTAAATGTAATATACCACATAAACAAAATGAAGGATAAAAACCACAGAATCATATATCAATAGATACAGAAAAATCATTTGATAAAATCCAGCATCTATTTATGATAAAAACTCTCAGCAAAACGGGAATAGAAGGAACATTCTTCAACATAATAAAAACCATATATGACAAATCCACAGCCAACATCATACTCAATGGGCAAAAACCACAACTGTCCCCCTTAAGATTGGGAAAAGATGGGGATGTCCACTTTTGCCACTCTTATTCAACAAAGTACTGGAAGTCCTAGCCACAACAATCAGAAAAGAAGAACAAATAATAGGCATCCAAACTGAAAAGGAAAAAATAAAACTGTCATTATTTGCAGATGACATAATACTGTACATAGAGAACCCTAAAGATTCCACCAAAAAATCTACTAGAACTCAGAAATAAATTCAGTTGAGTAGGAAGATATAAAATAAATATCCAGAAAGCAGTTGAATTTTTATACACCAACAATGAACTATCAGAGATGGAAACTAAGGAAACCATTCCATTTACAATTGTATCAAAAATTCATAAGAATAAATTTAATCAAGGATGTAAAAGACCTGTTCTTAGAAAGTTATGACAGTGAAGAAAGAAAATGAAGATACAAATAATTGGAAGCATATACTGTGTCATGGGTAGGAAAAAATAACATCATTAAAATGCCCATACTACTGAAAGCAATTTATAGAGTCAATGCAATTCCTATTAAGATAACAAATGTATATTTCACAGAACTGGAACAAATATTACAAGAATTTACATGGAATCATAAAAGATCCTGAATAGCAACAGCAAACTTCAGAAAGAAGAACAAAGTTGGAGGAATCATTCTACCTGACATCAAACTATACTACAAGGCCACTGTAATCAAAACAGTATGATAATGGCATAGAAACAGACATATAGATCAATGGGACAGAAGAGAGAGCCCAGAAATAAACCCATGCCTTTACGGTCAATTAATACTTGACAAAGGAAGCAAGGACATACGATGGATAAAAGATAGCCCATTCAATAAATGGTGTTAGAAAAAAAAAAATGAAGCAAACAACCAGAATATCAGCAGAATCATAGGTATGGGGATCATTTGGAGGGTTATCATCTGGGAGAGGGAAAGGGGGGAAAGGGGAGAAAGGGAGAAATGGTACAGGGATCAAGAAACATATTGGGAGAAACAAATTAGACAGGTAGATGTTCTGAATAGTATAGGAAATGGAGAAGCCAAAGAACTTACACTCATGACACATAGACATGAACTAAGGGGAGGGGGAAATTGCTGGAGGGAAGGAGGAGTGCCAGGTGGAGGAGGGGAAAGGGGAAAATTGTATTGGGACAACTGTAACAGCATTATCAATAAAAGATACTTAAAAATAAGTAAACGGTATTAAGAAAATTGAATAGGTACATACAAAAACAATGAAACTAGACCATCTTCTTGTACCATACACAAGAATAAACTCAAAATGGAGTAAAGACTTAAATGTTAGACTTGAAACCATAAAAATTCTAGAAGAAATCATACATAGTAAAGTTTCAGACATTTCTTGTAGCAATATTTTATCTCATATATTGTCTCAGACAAGAAAAACAAAAGAAACAATAAACAAATGGAACTACATCAACCTAAAATGTTTGCACAGCAAAGGAAACCATCAACAAAATGAAATGACAACCAGCTGAATGGGAGAACATATTTCCTAATGACATATCTGATAAGGGGTTAATATCCAAAATTTATAAAGAATTTATAAAACTCAATACCAAACAAACCAAACAATCCAATTAAAAAATGGGCAAAAGACCTGAATAGACACTCCTCCCAAGAGGACATACATATGGCCAGTACACATATAACGAGATGCTCAACATCACTAATCCTCAGAGAAATGCAGATTAAAACCACAAGAGATATCAGCTCACACTCGTCAGGATGGCTATCATCAATAAATCAACAAACAAGAGCTGGTGAGAATGTGGAGAAAAGTGAACTCTTGTGCACTGTTGGTGGGAATGCAGACTGGTGCAGCCACTGTGGAAAGCAGTATGGGGTTTCCTCAAAAAAATTAAAATTGAAACTGCTTTATGACCCAGGAGTTCCATTTCTAGGAATACATGCAAAAAAATCTGAAACACTAATTTGAATCAGTGTATGAGGGGGGACCCAAAACACCTGGAATTATCTTCTGGAGGATGGGCCCTTATAGTACAGACTTCCCCCATTAGGTGAGTGTCCTAGGACCTCCGGCATATCAGTGTTCCAGCAGGTATTGTTATGAGAGGCTGCATTTGGCTTCAGTGAATTTTTTTGAAGACTCTTTCAATGCATTTGCCCATTTCATGATGGATGATTTACAAGCATACCAGCCCATATCCCACTAAGTGTTCAGCAGTTTTTGACCAAAAACAGCATGACCCACATGCCCTACCCTCCCTATTTACTTGATCTCTCTCCAAGAGACTCTTTTTTGTTTCCCTGGATGGAAAAATGTCCTCAAAGGGAAACATTTTGCCGATGTGGAAGAGGTGAAACGAAAAACAGCAGAGGCACTAAAAGGCATCAAAATCGATGTTAAAATTTTTTGAGAAGTGGAGAAAACATGTTAATAGGTGTATCACATCAAATGGAGAGTACTTTGAAGGTAACTGAAGTTTAAGCATATTAAGCATAAATATACAATTATTTTATAAATAAATTCCAGGTTTTTTGGGTCCCCCCTCATATGCACTCCTTGTTCACTGCAGTGTTATTTACAGTAGCCAAGATTTTGAAGTAGCTCAAGTGTCCATCAGTAGATGAGTAGATAAGAAATCTGTAGTATATTTATACAACGGAATATTACTCAGCCATTAAAAAGAAGGAAATCTTACCTTTTTTGACAGCCTGGATGCACCTAGAGATTATTATGCAAAGTGTAATAAGCCAGTCAAAGAAAGAGAAGCACCATATTATTTCACTTAAATGTGGAATCTAATGAAAAATATAAACTAACAAACAAAATAGAAACAGACTAGTAGATATAGAGAACAGCCTGATAGCTGTCAGAGGGGTGGGCTGTTTGGGAGCTGGGTGGAAAAGTTGAAGGGATTAAACCAAAAAAAAAAAAAGAAGAAGAAGAAGAAGAAGAAGAATGAGGAGGAGGAGGAGGGGAAGGAGGAGAAGAAGGAGGAGGAGGAGCGGAAGGAGGTGGGGAGGAAGAAGAAGAAACGGAGGGAGGGAGAGAAAGAGAGAGAGAGAAAGGAAGAAAGGGAGGGAAGGAAGGGGGAAGAAAAGTAATAATAGTTTGGACAAGGGCAGGAATTCACAGAATTGTATGTATAGGAAAACATGAAAATAATTATCAAACTTTTAAGAATAAAATTTCCTTGATTTACAAATGTGCAACATTTATTATACAGCATCTTGAGAAGTTTCATTGTAGCACCAAAAGAAGTATTTTACATTTTAACTGAGGAATCAAAAAGCCTAATCTAGAAATATGGGTAATATATAGAAACAATGTCCATATTCCTTGAGCTGTGTGCTTTCGTTATGATTGTCCACTATAATCAAGCTCTTCCCCTGGAATGCTGAAAATACTTCAAATTGACATTAAATTATTTTGAAATGTTTCTCATTTACATATGGCAATTTATGTAAGCCAACTTTTTTTTGTATCTGTAAGTCCACAAAAATTGCACCACTTGGTGACGATGAATAGTCATGATGTAAATAGAGAGAAAAGGAAGTCAGTCAACTCATCAACACTGGTACCACTACAAAAATATACTACTTTCCCTTCCTCGCCTTGTCCCTGCATTTCTTCTGTTCTGTTTTCTCCAGTATTGGAGGAGAAGTCTGAAAGCAGGTTGATAATATGAGTTGTGTGTGTGTGTGTCCCATTTGCAGCTGTGCTCAGAGACTCTTGTACAAAAAACTGATCTGGGGAAATCTGAGACTTAGGCACCATTTTTTAACATGTTGTTCTCACGGAAACAAAAATTTTTAATAAGCGATGACCAATATTCTAAAGCAAGTTTTGCCAGGAATTTTGTACTCCCTTAATAAAGTTTCATACAATATTATATCCACAAAAATATTTACTTTAAATCTCTTTCCCTTTATAATCATCATTACTTGCTTTTTATGCTTTGCAAAAGACCAGTACCCTCTGTCTCTTAGTAAAAGAATTATGATTTAATATCACCATGATCACATAATTTCTGCCTTGAGCAAAGAACTCCAAAGGCAGATAACTTTCTTTAAAAGCTTTTCATGACTTAATTATTGCTCTTATCTTCATCCACTGCAGGTTACTGTAGCCATGGCAAAGAATTTTAGGGAAGTACCATGGCCAAATAACATGACAAATGTTTATAACAAGTTTATAAAATAACAGGTATTATAAAAGGAATCAGTACTCTTTAATAAATGAAATGTCTTTCCAGCTCCTTAAAGTTATCCATGTAGGCATATTGGTGAGGATTTCTAGGTTATATGCAGAAAAATAAAAGTAAAATTATAACAGCCCAGCAGGGTGGCGCAGTTCATCAGAGCCGCACAGACCTAGGAAGCAGATTGGATCCCCAGTGGGGGCACATCTGGAAGGCAACTTATAACCGATGCATGTTTCTCTCTCACATCTATGTCTGTCTGTCTGTCTCTCTCTCCCCTTTCCCCTTCCTTTCTCCCCAAAATCAATAAACACATTCTCAGGTGAGGATTTAAAAAAAAAGATTTAAACAAAACTGCAAGTCATTTTAGAGAAACTAGGATTAGCCCAATTTCACTAGCATAGTGATCAGGAGCAAGACAGTGTGGTGTTTTCTACAGGTATAGCTACACATACTTTATTCCTTTGATGTTATTATTTTCTTTTGGTTCACAGGCCAGCACTCAATCCACTGAGCCATACCAACCAGGGCATGATGTTATTATTTTCTTCAAACAGCTTCATTATTCTGTCCACATTAAAGGTCTTGAAAAAGAGTGTTTATAGAATTCATTTCCGTAAAAAATTACCATTGTTTCTGATTTTCAAAATACTATGAATGGTCTGAGAATATCCACTAGTATCATGGTCAGATGTGAGTCTCTGGAATAACACTGGACTTGACACATAAGAGTTCCACACTAACATAGCCCAAGCAACAGATACCAAGGCGTTGCTAAGTTTTATTGCTCACCATCACCCACTCAGCAGCGACAATAGGAGTCTCCTATGACTTGTGGTTAAATTATACCCATTTATTCCATCTGTTAAGATGCCTATATTCACATAAGAATGCAAAATTACATTCTGTAACATCAAAATTTTTTGTTTGATAAGTTTAAAAACTAAGCATCATAATTAATCAAGGGAATATGTGGTAACAGGTAACTAATGCTCATATTAATGAGAATTAGCCCAAAAGATGCCAGGTAATTCTAAAGTTTCCAACATCAATATTAAGTCTATCTTTACATTGATTTAGGGTGTTATTTTGAAAGAATTTCTATCCCAAAGTAGATTTTTTATTAATATGCAGTTTTTTCTAATCTAACTGGTTTCCCATTCAAATCTTATAACTCTGGAATCTACATTGGCTAATAAGGGCAAACTTTTTTTCATTTATCATTCATTCACTCATCATATACTTATTGAATCCTTACATATACCACGTTGCTACTATAAAACAGATTACCACAAACTTAGTCACTTAAGACAACAAAATTTTTTTCTGTTACTGTTCTGCTGATCAGGAGTCCAAAGTGAGTCTCAGGGAGGAAAATCAAGCAGTGAGCAAGTGGTTCCTTCCGGAGGGTCAGGAGAGCATGTTCCTGGCCCTCTCCTGCTTTCAGATGCTGCCCACAATCTTTGGTTTCTGGTCATGTCACTCCCGTTTCTGCTTCCAAGATCACATCCTCTTCTCCTCCGCTAGAGTCCAATCTCCCTTGGCCTCTCTCTTATAAGGACATTTGTATTAACCTATTATAGCATCAACTCATGACCAGAATAATCTAAAATATATACATATCATCAACTCAGAAATCCCAGATCTCATATTTAAATCAAGTATGGTCGAGACTCTAGTTATAAATTCCTGGGCTATAAATTCCTTTGTAGACCTGTGAAACCAGGAAACAAATTACCTGGTGCTCAAATACAGTGGTGGGTCGGGCATAGGATAACAATTATAGACATTCCATTCCAAGGAGAAAAATGGAAGGAAGAAAAAAGTAACTGGTCCCAAGAAATTTTCAGCTCTAACTGAGAAAACTCAAATAGGTTCCACAGCCTAGAAATAATCTTTCCGTGGACCCGGGCCTCTGGCCCGGGAGCCCCCCTTCCTTTTCCTCAAAGGATGGTACATATTTCAAACTGGGTGGTGTCTTGAGTCCATCTCATGCCTGTAGAATTTTGGTAGTCTGAAAGCTTTCTTTCATTTTGTCCACCCTCTGCCCCAGTTAGTCCAAGCTGGCAGTGTTGCTGCTGATAAAACCTTCTCAAATCCTTGTGGGTCTCCTGTGTATATCTCACGTATGCACTCCATTGGACGAGACACTGCTCCATAAATTTTTCCTGGGTAATCTCGTTTCTATACCTGGCTTCTGCTGAGATGGTTGAGGGGATCAATGAGCGATGCACCTAATCCCCTTAGCACTAACAAAAGGTTGCCCAACCACACCTTGGTTCTCTCTCCAGAACACATTCCCGATGGTATGTCTTGTACTCTCAGCATCGTCTGCAGTCTAAACAGGCTAGGAACTTCCCAAATCATCAAGTCTTAGTTCCCTTTGCTTAACAGTTCTTCCCTCAATTTATCCTTTCTCGCATGTTACTGTGAGCACTGAGAAGAAACCAAGCTGTCCCTTCAACATTTTTCTTGGAGTTCTCTTCAGCTAAATATCCAGATTCATTCATTACAAGTTCTGCTTTCCACATAACTGTAGGACAGAATTCATATAAGCTTCCTGACCCTATAGAATAAGGTTCCCCTTTCTCCAGTTTCTAGTAACACATTCCTCATTCCTTCGGAGCCCTGACCAGTATTGTTTTTAACGTCAGATTTTTACTAACAAGTCTGCTTAAGGCGCTCTAGGCATTTTCTGTCATGTTCATCACAATTCTTGCGGGCTCTGTCCATTACACTCCAAAGTCACTTCCACGTTTTTAGGTATTTGTCGCAGAAGCATTCTACTTTTAGGTACCAAAATCAGTATTCATTTCCTCTTGTGTCTGTAACAAATTACCGCAAACTCAGTGGCTTATAGGAACAGAAATTTATTTTCTTACAATCCTGCAGGCTGAACACTCAAATTAGTGTCATGGGGCAAATACCAGGGTGCCAGTAGGGCTGGTTCCTTCTGAAGCCTTCAAGAAAGAATTTGTTTCTTGCCTCCTCCACTTGCTGAGCCTGATGGCTTTCTTTGGCTCCTGGTCATATTACTCCAGTTGCTGTCCCTTAGTCACATTGCCTTCTCCTTTCCTGTAATCAAACCTCCCTCTGTGTCGTTCTGACAAGAAAATCTGTGATTCTATTAAGGGTCCCATTAGATAATCCAGGATATATGATACTTACCATCTCAAGATGTTACAGTGAAATGAGCGGCCAGAGGGGATATAAAGGCAGGGCCCTGACCACCGCAGCCTAACGAAGAGCTTAATGCAGGAGGCTAAGAGCGAACGCTCACCCGTTGACCCAGGAATCCCCAGCCTGCTTTGATAAGGCTGCCAGGCGTCCAGAAGAATAAGTGAGACTATGATAATGTAGGGGCAGGGGAAGCCCTTGGAAGTCTGTGTGTAACATCTCCACTAGCTGGGGAAAGGAAAACCATGAGACTGTATATTCATCCCAAGGTCTGGAAGGGGGGAAAAGGAGGGGCCTACAGTGCCCAAAGATGGGCCCATAAACAAATTTGGTTAACTGCCTACCACCAGTCACATATGCAAAATGAACAAATTAAGTCTGGAGCAAGATAAGGATTGGGGCTAACAGACCCCCACCCATACCTACGTTTAGGTAGTCATGTCTCCCCCGAAACGCTGACACCACCTTTACCCGCCAATCAAAATGTAACTTCTTCACCCCCACTCCACCAACTATGTAAGTCCTCAGGATGAAGGACTCTCTTGGCCTCATGCTGTCTTGTCACACAGGGGACCCCTGGTCGGCTGGCCTCTGGTAGGGTGGTGGGGCCCTGGTCACCCCTTTTGGCCACCCAGCTTCTAGTCACCTGGCCCCTGGCCATCTGGGGGCTGGTCACCCAGCCTCTGGCCACCGTACTTTTACCACACCTGCTCCAGCCACCCCTGTTTTGCTTTCCCATTAGCACTTAACATTAATAAACTTTGTGTGCACGCTAGTAGGCTCACTGGCCCGTAATTCGTTACTGCGTCAGTGAGAAGAGCCGAGTTTCTGGGAATGTCTCCTGTAACAAAGATACTTAACCACAACTATAATGTCCCTTTGCCAGATAATATAGCATGGGCACAGGTTTCAGGGATTCCAGGGATTAAGGCACCATATGCTTATGAGCCATTGCTCAACCTACCACGATAAGTATCATTAGTATTATTCTAACTGCTTGGATACAGCTAAGAACAAGACAGCCCCTGACTCAACTCCATTTTTATTCAAATATTTTTACTTTTAAAAATATATCATTTGAGGTCATGCAGACAAAAAGAATGCCAATAGCAGGAGAGGCTGAGAGAAAGAGTCAGGAAGTAAATCGAGCCCAGGAAGCGTGCACCAAGTACACAAATATAACCTAGTGTGAAAAACCAAATCAGAAAGGAGGACCCTGAAGCAGCAGAAAGCCTAAGGTTTGAGCAAAGACAAGAGCCAGAGACATGGGCAACAAGGCACCAGAAACAAGACCTTAAAGTGAAGAAATTGTTATATCAGGTAGACAACCTTCTCATTCTTTTATTGCTATGGTCTATGTAAATTCTGGGAATGATAAAGTCAACCATTGGATTGGCAGAGCTGAGATGGAGAGTGTGCAAGGCGAGAAATTAAAACAAACACACAAACTAAACCTCTTTAGGAATAGATAAACTTCTAGAATATCAAAAATCTACTAACTTTCCTTTTGAAAGTTCCCTAAATTTACTATCTCTTGCTTCTCGACTTAATGATAATAAAATTCTGGTTCTTATAGACCTCAATGAAGTACTACTTTTCTGATTTAATAATCTCTAAACAAGATTGTATTTATGACTTGTTAAAAATGTATAATCTCTTTCCCCATCTGTTGAACCTCTATCCCTCTGCTTTTAAAGACCTGTTGAACCTTGCATTTGTATCTGAAATATTCTTATATGAACATAAATTCTTAGTATTTTATGAGTATTCCATCTTGGCTTTTCATATATGAATACAGATAGGCCATATTGTTTCTCAGAACAGATACTCACTGACTTTATGTGAACATTTAGCATCTGTCTAGTGATTAGAGTACAATCTCTATGTGTCAGTCATAAAAATTTCAAACTAATGAAAAGTATCTGTCTATTCAAAATAGACATTTTGCTATGTCTCCTCAAATCCCAAAGCACATACTTCAATAGTTTCGTAGATAACCCTGGCTGGTGTGGCTCAGTTGGCTGGAGCATCACCCTGTAACTGAAAGGCTGAGGGTTCAATTCCCAGTCAGGGCCCATAGCTAGGCTGCAGGCTCCGTCCCCGGTCCTGGTGCATATGGAAGGCAACCAGTCAATGTTTCTTTTTCATGTCGGTGTTTCTCTCTCTCCCTTCCTCTCTCTCTGAATGCAATGAAAAAAAAATATCCTTGGGTAAGGACAAATAAATAGTTTCATAGATAGTAATGTTCTACCTCCAAGTAATTGAAATTTGTAGAATTTGGGGCATTATAGTTGTGTGACTTCATGAGAATTAGCCAATATAGTTGTTTGAGTTAATAGATTATTATCATTATTTATCATAGCAATTAGTTACCACCAAGCACCATGATAACCGAATTGCTTCCAATCCTGTTCTGGGGAGTGCATAAGCATTTGGGGTCAGCAGAGAACAAGAACAGAAGGACAGCTTCTGGGGTGGGGGTTAGGATGTATAGGTGCGTATATATGCTTGTGTGTATGTGTATTTATGAAAGATAAGCCTGCAGGGATTCATTTCTAGCATTAAAAAAAACTGATTTTAACTAATAAAATATAAAGCATTCTAAAAGGAAAATGATTGCTAAATAACCTCAGGAAATACCCAAAGGTATCACTTTCTTGCTCTCCAGTTTTACTTTATTTCACCCTACATCAGGTCCCTGAAAGCACAGTCAAGGTTTAAATTCAGTAGCTCTCCCTTATGCACAAGAGACATGATCCAAGACCGCCGGTGGATGCCTGATACCTTAAATAGCGCTGAAACCCACACATACCATAGCTTTTGCTGTGCATACCTAGTTTGGTTCTCAAAGGCAGCACTTCATCACTTCCCTTAGCATATCCAAATTGCCAGCATCACTGTTCTTGTGCTTTGGGACCACTATTAAGTAAAATAGGGGCTCCTTGAACACGAACACAGTCAATCTGATAAGCCTGAGGGCAAAGGGACTAAAGCAGCAGTAGTTTATAAAGTGTGGATAGGCTGGTACAGGGACGGTTCACGTCCCACCTGAGATGGGACAGACGGCGTGAGATTTCGTCACGCTGCTCAGAATGGTGTGACACTGTAAACTTAGGAATCGTTTATTTCTAAAATTTTCCATTTAATATTTCCAGACTACGGTTGACCGTAGATAACTGAAACCCAGAAAGTGAAACCTTTGGATGAGGACACTGGAAATTTGCAATTTCCATTGCATACTTTTCTTTTTATCCCTGAACCACAGTCAGTGGAATAGATATAACCTTTCTTTCTTTCTTTCTTTTTTTTTTTTTAATGAAAAGCAACGGCTGGCAAATTGTTAAACTGTTAGGAAAATTCTAGCGAAGTCATGTTAGTTTAAGACAATGCTAGCTGACATAAATTTGTCACTTTAGACAGAATAAAAAGACTAATGGAAATGTAACAATTGAAATAAAAAAGGTCATTGTGCCACAGTAGGATCTTGCTCTGGGCTTGGAGTGTGGACAATAGATCTGAAATTGCCAGTGGCAGATGCCATTAAAAGGGAAAGAAGAATCCATGTAAATGGATCCATGCTAAAGCATTGCCCAAACTGTCATTCCATGGAACACCGGCACACACACTTGTAAAACACCAAATGCAATTATTGCCTATTTTCTCTAGTCACAATCTGAAATGTCAGTCTGCATAGACTGCAAAGCAAACATAGCTTAGAGCATGCTTTTCAGTGCATTTTCCCTTTGAGTTTATCCCATCATTTATATGACAAATGACTTTCCTATTTCATTATATGAGTGTGTGTGTATAATACCCAATAACCAGAAAACACTGAAGAATACTATTGGTGTTTTGATACATAGAAAGAAAAGGGATTTATGAAATTACCTTCTTGCATATTAATAGCAGGCTGCTTTTACACTAAAATATAAGCACCAAAATTTAATGAACTTAAAATCAGTAATAGTTTTCAGTTAACCAGGACGTTTCACATAACATTAATTCCTTTGAAAACAGTTATCTATTTGCCCAAATAAAACTGTTATAATCCTTTGGGACAAAATCATGCAGAAACTGCAAAAAATATAAAATTAAATTAATATCCAACTATAAATGCCAAGCTCTTAAATCTGTATTTGCCATAAATTCATCCAAGTTGCTACTGTCCAATGGTCACTTAACCAAATGCCCATGCAAAAATTATTTTTCGCCATCAGCCAGTGGCTCCCTCTCTTCCTCACTTTTTCCGTTTCTCTGCTTCTGTCCTCCCTTTCTGGCACCCTCTCTCATGCTAAATGTCTATATGTTTTTTGTGTGAATACACACATACTTTTCCCAAATGCTTCCAGCTTTACATGTTTAATTCTGCATTTAAACTGAATTAATTCCAAATTATCTACTCCTCACCCTGCCCTTTTCCCTTCATCCTAAAATTCATCTAAGAGTTTCCCTCCCTCTGATGCACTTTATCCTCTCTGGGCTTCATTGTGATTAGCCAGCAATAATGACAGATGTCTATAGTCATGCTCTGTTCTACAATGGCTATCATCGCCAGTCATTCTTTCTTGTCCTACTGTAGGCCACATATCATTCCTCTGACTAACCCACATTTTTCCACCTGGACTTCATGAGGATGTGCATGGACTCCTACTGAATTATTCTTCCATGCTTAACTGCTTGCAATTGAAAATCATAATATTAAAAATTATTTTATACCTGCAAATTTACAAATCATGTACTAACTATGAGCAGAAATTTGGTATGTTCATAATTAAATATGTATACACAAATACATATACATAATGCATAATTTTGGTCACTGGAGTTACAGAAAAAAATTCATCATATTAACAACCAAAGAATACAAAAGGTTCTAAAACAAAATTAGTAGTCTCTCATTCCTCACCGCAAAACTCCCCTTCTCATGTATATTTTTATATTATTTCCATATTTTTTCTAATATGAAAACATAAACAAATATACACATATTTTTGTAATATGAGGACATACTCTCATATCATATCAAGTATATCATTAGGTGTATAATTAACAGTATAAAATGTTTTCTTTCTTAAGCAGTGTCTTTCACAGAGCAGTTTTTTAAATAATGATGTCTAACTTATTAACGATTTCTTTCATAGATCATGCTTCTGGTGTTATATCTAAAAAGTCATCACTGGACCCAAGGTCACATTGATTTTCTCCTGTGGCATGTTCTCGGAGCTCTGTGGTTTTTCATTTACATTTGCATTTATGGTCCACTTTGAGTTAATTTTTGTGAAAGGTATAAAGTCAGTGTCTACATGTTTTTTCCCATGGATGTACATTTGTTCCACAAATATTTATTGAAGACTATCCTTTCTCCGTGGAAGTGCCTTTGCTCTTTTGTTAAAAATCGGACTATACTTAGGTGTCAGTTTCTGTGCATTCTATTCTATTCCATTGATCTACTTGCCTATGCTTTTGCCATTACCATACTACCTTTAATTACTGTAGCTAACAGCAAACCAGTAAGTCAGATGACGTCAGTATTGGAAGTTTGTTCTCCTCTTCAGTATTGTGTTATTTAGTATTGTTTGATTGGGGTTTTGTCTTTCTACATAAAATTGAGAATAAGTTTGCTGATATACAAAAAATAGCATGCTGGGATTTTGACAGAATTTGTATTGAATCTATAGATCAAGTTGGGAAGAACTGACACCTGAACAAATATTGAGTCTTCCTATCCATAAACATGTAATAGCTGTACATACATTTAGATCTATTTTGATTTTTTCATCAGAGGTTTGTAGTTTTTCACATACAGGTTTTGAACAAGTTTATTTATTTTTCAGTAAGTCATTTTTTAGTGCTAATATAAATAGTATTGTGCCTTTAATTTTAAATTCCAATAGTTCATTTCTGGTGTACAGGAAAGTGATTGAATTTTATATATTAACCTTGTATCCTATAACCTTATTATAATCAATTCAGTCCATTTTTTGTTGTTGTTGTTGATTCTTTCTGTACAGACAGTCATGTCACCTGTGAGTGAACAAAGACAAGTTTATTTCTTTCTTCCTAATCTGTTTTCTGTTATTTCCTTTTCTTATCACATAGTTAAGATTTCCAGTATAATGTTGAATAAGGGTGGTGATGGGAAATTCTTGCCATGTTGCTGATCTTAGCGGGGAAGCATCTAGTTTTTTTTTACCACTAAGTACAATGTTAACTTTAGGTTTTTAGTAGATTTTTTTTAATGTACAGAAAAAATATAGCTTCAGAGTTGTTTTTTTTTGTTTAATTACTCCAGTACAGCTGAACCTCTCCTGACAGACACAGTCTTCCCTCTTAAAAAATATCCTTCCTAAGGTTCTGTTTACATTGTCTTATACTTCATTTATTCCTCTCTTAACAATGAACAGTCTTGAAAAACAACTTTACTTTTTCACTTCTCTTTCATTCTGTGGCCCTCTTAAATAATTTCTGACCTTACCTCTTCATCAGAACCACTCCTGTTGAAATGCAAATAACCTCTTAATTTTCAAACCTAGTGGGTTGATTTATTATGTCACTTGACTTCATGTAGCATGTAGCGCTGTTGACCTTTAGAAACTTTTTATGATTCCACTCACTTCTCCTACTTTTCTTTCTTTCTTTTCCCTCAAGTTTATGTAAATGTTTTTATCACATTGAGGATGTTCCCTTCTATTCCTAGTTTGCTGATAGTTTTTACCATGGATGGGTGATGGATTTTGCCAAATGCTTTCTCTGCATCTATTGATAAGTTCAGATCATTTTTCTTCTTTAGGCTCTTGCTCAAGAGGTAGATTGCATTAACTAATTTTCAAATGTTGAGCCAGCCCAGCCTTGGACACCTGGGATAAGTCCCATTCGGTCATGGAGTATAATTATTTCCACATATCATTAGAATTAATTTGCTGATATTTTGTTGGGGATTTTTTTCATAAAAGACCATGAGAAGTATTGGCGTATAGTTTTCCTTTCTTGTGATATCCATATCTGGTTTGGGAATTACAGAAATGCTGGTCTAATAGAATTAATTAAGAAATGTTCTTTCTGTGTTTATTCTCTGGAACACATTGTAGAGAATTTGTATCATTTTTTTCTCTAATGTTTGGCAGACTTCACCAATGAAATGATCTGGATCTAGTGTTTTTGATTTTGGAGGGTTATGAAGTATTGACTGAATTTTTAATAACTGAAACGAGCCTAGTCAAGATTATTTATTTATTTGTGAATTTTGGTAGATTGTGTCTGTCAAAGGAATTGGTCAATTTCATTTATCAACTTTATGGGCATAGAGTTGTTGATAATATTTCTTTATTCTATTTTTAGTGTCTATGGAATGAATTGTGATATTTTCTCTTTCATTTTTGACATTAGTAATTCGTGTCTTCTTTCTTTTTTTTCTTGGTTAACCTCACTAGAGATTTATCAATTTTATTGATCTGTTCAAAGAATCAGCTTTTGGCCTCTTTGATTTTCTTTATTGTTTTCTGTTTTATTGTTCATGGATTTCTGCTCTAATTCTTATTTCTTTTCTTCTGCTTACTTTGGGTTTAACTTGCTCTTCATTTTCTACTTTTATAAAATGGAAACTTAGACGATTGATTTTATAACTTTAATCTTGACTAATAAATGCACTCAATGCCATAAATTTTTCTCTCAGCACTGCTTTCACTGCATCCTACAAACTAAGTGATAGTCTTGTTTTCATTGAGTTCAAAGTATTTTTAGTTTCTCTAAAGACTTACTCTTAGGCCCACGTGTTTTTAGATATGTGATGTCTTAATTGCCAAACATTTTGTGATTTTTCAGCTATTTTTATTGTTATGGATTTCTAATTTAACTCCATTATGTTCTGAAAACATACTTTGTGTGATTTATATTATACTAACTATTTGAAGGCATGTTTCATGGGTGAAAATGTCTATTTTGGTGAATGCTACATATGAGCTTGAGCAGGGGGTGTATTCTGCTGTTGCTGATGGAAGCATTCTATACATGTCAGTTAGATCTGGTTGATTGATGATCCTGGAAGTCTGTTTTGGGCCCCATACCTAATAGGAACTCAATAAATGCTTACCAAATGTATGAGTAAATGAATAAATTAACAAATGGAGAATATTACATGTTACATACCATAAATTATTTAATCTTTCTCTTATTAAGGGACATTGAGGTACATCAAATTTTTGCACTATTAAAATCTATATAGTAATATATTTATTTGAATAAATATCTTCATATTATCTGGACTTCCATAGTTTTATTGTGTAAGAAAGTAAAATACAAAAATATTAGCTAATGAAATGACCATTTCTGAAAGCAGTCCTCTCTCAGATTTCCCTCAGTGTTCTATAGTGTCATCTTTGCCTTCCCACCACATCTTTATTGTCTGTTTCCTGTTCATTATTGGATGCTGTATTTGAATCTGTTGTTTTGAAATATTATGCAATATTAATGCAAATTAATTTTTAAAAGGATACCACAAATTTCACACAAGGAAATGTGTTTCATGTTGAGAGACTAGGGAAATGCTAAGACCACAAAAATGATTACAATGGATATGTGGCATAGTTAAACCAGCTAACATGGGCAGAAAGGAAACTGGCAACCCTGAGTACATTAAAGATGTTGTAAAATAATTATTTTATCATTGAAGCAAAAAGAGAGGCTTTTGGAATGATCACGGCTCTCGATGATTTTGTAGCAAAAGTCGTAAATGTCATAAATTCAAAATCATGTTATCATAAAAAGTTATCGAAAATGCGACTCCAAATACACCAAGTTTTGTTTCAAGTTAGAAATCTTTAACTTTCCTGGTCCTCAAGTTTAAAACCAGACCAGAAGTGTTGCCTTCGGGGGCTCATATACTAAAGACGGAAAAACCAGCAGGGGGAAAACAAAACAAGTCCTGCCATTTAGACCATGAGAAACAAGAGAAACACCTCAGAAAACAGAAGTTTATCAGAATGGAGGAAACCTTGAATTTAAAATATATTGACTGATTCCATTTATTTAAAATACTTTAAAGGATAAAGCTAATCCGCAGGGACAGCCGATCGGAGATTGTCTGAGGCCAGGGACGGAGAGAATGGGGATGACGGACCTGCAAGGAACGGGGGAGCCTTTGGGGGCGTTAGAAATATTCTATATCTTAATTGTAGTAGTTGCACAAATTAAATTTATAAAACTTTACACTTAAAAAAAGGTAAGTTTTGATTCATATCTTGTGTTAAGAAATAGCCCACAGAAGCAATTATAATTTAAATTTATCATATAGATAAAATTTCTTTTTGTAATATTTCGTTTTCTTGAGAAAATTTTTTAATTAAATCAGGTCTATTATATTTGGTCTTCATTTAAAGTGGATATTTATTCTCAAATCACTAGGCTCCTCTGGTATTGCCCCAGGTTTAAGCTACCTGGTTTCTGAGTTCATATGTAGAAAATATACCAAATCTCCCTCCTGGTACCTTACACGTAAACTGAATGCCGACACTTGACTGCCCTGATCACTTAAAAACCAGAAGTAATGTTTACAGAATAAACTAATAGAAGTGGAATCATTAACTCTAACAGCAAGAACATTTTAAGTGTTCACAGATATTAATGTTTTTAAAATGTTTACTAAATTACACGCTCATCAACAGTTGATAAGAATATATTTCCTTTGTCCTTTGTCAAAATCTTAGATTATAAATTTTTAAATCTTAGATTATAAATTTTTAAATCACTTCTTTCTTGCCTTTGCTATTTTTCCCAAATGGCTTATGTTAAAATACATGTGTGTGTGTATAAAAATATAAATTTTACCTTTGCCTCATATAGAGAATGCAAATACATCAGATTTGTCAGACTTTAGTCATACAATTTTGCTAATGTTGCTTTTATTATTTTATCTTGGGGAAGATTTCAATTTTCCCAAATTCAAACCTGTCAGCTCTTTCATTATAACTGTTGGGTTTAGATACAAATTTTACCCTATGTCCTCACATTCACACACACATTTCAAATCAAGATTATAGAACATCAAGATTACTAAATTACTCACCCCATGCTTCCTTCTAAAAACTTTATAAATTTGTTTGCTTGTGCTTAGCTTTTAAAATAGCTGTTTTAAAATAACTTTGTGTGAGTGTGCGTGCAAGTGTGTGTGTGAGCACAGGATATGATCTATATCAAACCCATTTTCATTCTACTTCATTTTCAGTGTTGTTTGTATAGGCAATATATCATTCTTCATTGATTAGAGATGCCATCTTTATTGCAAATAAAATTGTTACACATATATGGCACTATTTTCCCTCTGTTTCAATGACCTATTTCTTCACCAATATTACATTCTTTTCAGTAGTAGAGTTTCGTAGTTTATTTCAAATCTGGTATGGCAAGGCCTGTCAAATATTTTTCTTTTTTTTTTCAGAAATTAATTCGCACTTCTTTATGTTTTCCTTTCTAGGTGCAAATATTATTAAGCACATGTTTCTTTGTTTTGGTGGAAAACCTTTAAGCTTCGGAGACAGATCCACTGAATTTGAATCCTGGCTCTACCTCCTGTTTTTCATTTTTTGTTTTTTTTTTAGTTGATTTGAGAGAGAGAGAGAGAGAAATACCAATTTGTTATTCCATTTATTTACGTGTTCACTGGTTGCTTCTTGTATGTGCCCTGACCAGAGATTGAACCTGCAACCTTGGTGTATCAGGATGGTGGTCTAACCAATTGAGGTACCCAGTCAAGGTGTGGTTCTGCCTCTTATAATCAGTGTGATTTGGGACAATTTATTAACCTCTCTGAGTTTCCTCAACTGAAATTAAAAGGGATGAGACATGGAACCACTGTGAGAGATAATTGAAATGATGTTATAAAGTTCCTAATAGTGTCATATACATATTAAACAAGATTAAGTACTATTATTCCTCCATTTTTCATAAACAAAGAATACCATTTAAATAACTATTGGACAGTTACACGTACTATTGTTTATGTATATTAATAAAATATACATGCAAATGAATGTTTCATGTTTTATGACTGCTTTAGAGAGTGAGCATAGCTTGTGATTTCTTTAACAAGACTAAATCCATACACCTTTAGTACCAAACAAACCTTAACCTTCAATGAGCATTCTTATGAGCAGCCATGACTGGAACCTCTTATAATTCTTCTAGTGATATAGAATATTCAATCCAATTCTCCAAATATTTATTTAACATCTGCTATAAAAGTGTTTCACAAGCAGCCATGATAGAAATGCATCACAATCCTTCTACTGATACAAAATATTCAACCCAATCCCACAATGTTTATTTAACATCTACTATAGTAGACACTGCGGAAAATAAAATAAGACAGTACCACTGTCTTCAAAGGAATTCCATGATATGAGCAAGGTAGATGAGAAATAGATTTGAAGTAACATGGAAGTAGGTTTGCAAACATTGTAATATGGCTTCCATATCTATTTGATACTGAATGTATGCTCATGAAACTTTTACAAAAATGGGACCAGTTTTTCTTAGTGCATAATCTCTTAGAAATGAACTGAAAATATAAATATAGAGAGATTAAATTTTGAGAGACTCATCAATTAGCTAAGAAATCTGAGGAACAAAGGAGTTGTAGGAAGTCCAATATTACCTAGCCATCTGGGCATTACAGCCAGATTGCCATGTGCCAACTAATTAGCTCTTTTGAATAGAACACATGATATACATTGAAAAGTTGCACTTATTCATATATGCGGCTATGTTGCCATTTATTATTCTGACATGGTAATTTATTTGGAAATTCTTATTTTCATGCCAAACTATCTGTTGATTATAAAGTTCTTTTGTCAATTTTGTATAATCAATTAATTCACCCATTCATTTATTTGAGAAATTATCTGATACAATAACTTAAATTGCCTGCCCCATTCCCAGAAAGTAGTTTATTATTCCTTAAGAACATGTTCATTTTCATTAATTGGATTTTGTTCATCGCCATATGAAATGCCCTTATATATTTCCTAATTTAAAGACTGTATTTGACTTACTTTTTTATTAACCATTTTTAAAGTTTCCCTAAATAATAAAAGATTTTCATTTATTAATTATTTGAAAAAATCAGTGGTCCTTCAGAACAGTTACTATAAATTCAGTTAAAAAAGAATTCTTAAAAGGATAGAGGCAAATTTAAACT
>PVJD01006990.1:0-90417 GCA_004026545.1 Mormoops blainvillei | reverse complement strand
CAAGTAGGGTTGAACCAGCTGGGAACTGTCTTTTGCAAAAGCAAAATATTCTGAATGACTCAAGTTCTGTACTAAGTAGATAAGCTATTAGTTGCAATCCATACAAAATTACTCTACTTGTGGAATTTTTTTTTCAGGCAACTGTCTAAAGTAATAGTGGTAATGCTTCCCTTTCAGATTGCCCCAGGAGGGTCCAGACATTGGAAGGGCATACAGTTGCACTCGGAAGTCTTTTGCAAAAATATTGCAATGGAAGCAAAGGTTATACCAACCTCTCCTGCTATGTCTTCATTACCAGGACCCCCTAGTTTCCTCTGTCTCCCATAGAGTGTAAGGAGCAAAGCAGCTGGCCCATACACTTTAATAACTTGGGCATATCAAAACTACTTCTATTGTTATCACTATTAGGTAAATTATTAACACCATAACCCCAATGTGTTTGGCTGAGACTTGGAAGTCTTTGACTTCAGGAATCAAAATGATTATTATGTATACTTTGTTATGCTAATTCTTTAATTTGCTGTTTCTTGGTTCCAAGTGCTTAGTACTTAGTGCTTAACACTATTTTGATTGTCTTTTAGCTGACATCAGATAACTCCATCTTTTCAAAGAGTCACTCTGTCTTACGTAGCCTAATGAATATCAAAAAATAAAATTAGTTAATAATATATTCTTTAACTGAAATATGTTTGATGTGAATATTGGCCTGATTGGCTTTATGGAGTAGAGCTCTCTACCTCAAAATGCTACTCTGCTTATACTTAAACATTTGTGTGCAATATATAAAACCATAAAAGAGAACCTCATTTTCGTATTTTGTGTTGTATATGTATATGTGCGTACCTTCAAAGAATGATTTTTTTTTAAAGTATAGAACACTTTTTGTTTAAAAGACATTACCGGTAACCTTGACTGCACATGTAAAGGCACCTCATCTCTTCAGGTTCTATGTCTCCCTATTCTGTACTCAATTAGGTGGCAAACTCACCTCAATTCTTATTTTCTTATGTTGTGTTTAATTATACAGATACCATAAAAAATCACTTAATATAAAGAAAACGAATACTCTTTTTTATTGCCACATTAAATACTTTTGCCAGTAAATGCTTTTGGTGGTGCTTTTTATTTATGGACTTCTCACAATGCCAGATAGCTTTTGTCTTTTTTAGTGCTTTGTATTTATAGTTGCGGAATGATCATTTTCTGGTTGGTTTCACATTGAGCTCTTTCAGAACTAGTTGGAGTAGTGATAGTTTCATTCTGTTTATACTTTCTCTCCCTCAGTGCTATTTTAAATCTTTTCCACCCAATCAGTGACACTGCAATATATTATGCTATACATTCTTAGGCTATTAACTTTAGGCACTGTTAATGATTTCTTATATATATATATACACACAGCATATAAAACATGTAAATGTTTCTTGTTAAAACAAGAAAACTCTAAACACAATCAACCCTAAGAGCAAAAAGAAAGAGCTGAAGTTTTTTTTTGAAGGGAGATTGCAAGAAAAACAGGTTTGTAAGATCCCAGTGTTGGAAAACAAAGTAAATTATAAAAGACTCCTTAAGGGAGAGGTTTAGTTTTCTTAAAAAACAGTTTGTTTTATATTCCAGTCCTACACTTAAAATTTAACAAAAAATAACCCAATTGAAAAATCAACAATAGCAACATAAGAGTTTTTATTTATTTTTTTGACTAGAAGAAAATGAGTCTTTGGGAGCAGGCAGGAAGGAATCTCCATGGCACCTTGAGCCCCACATCACTGCACTCAGTTGCTTGTACCTGCACCTTGAGGGGCAGCTCATCTTGAGTTACAGCAGCTCAAAACCTCTGAGGATTTAACCCGGAGGGGTTATGGGTAATATAGTTGAGAAAGAAGCACCCTTCAGGGGCAAAGTTTAACAATAAAAGATTTCAGGGAGCAGGGTGGTCCAGAAAGGGACCCCCCAAGTATAAGAAATAGCAAACAGTATTTGCATCTTCACAGTGAGGGTTACCTAATCCTAAAGTGAAGTCTTTGGAAGCCACGGGACCGAGCTTATTTTACAATTCGGATACCTTTACATTCCAGCTTCTTGAACAAGCAGGACGATTTAGAAAACACTGTGCATGGAGGGTTAAACGTGGCCGTTTTCAGGTTGAGGGGTCAATGGATAAAGAACAGGGCAGAGATGGATATGATGGAGAAGAGAGTGGAACCAAGAGAAATTGCGTAAAATGAGAAGTCACATGTGATGAGAATGAGAGGGGAAAGGGAAAGAAAATAAAACTAGAGTAGAAGATTTTACTAACATGTCATCCATGCCTAGAACTACAAATCTAGGTAGAAAAGTGAGATCAGGATTTTTTTTCTTAATGTACTAGGAGGGACTGAAGAAACATTTACAAAATATTTATTGAGGTTGCTCCAGCATCATACAGACATCCACATCTGGCTGGGTTCTCTGCTGCCATGATTTACTTCCCGTAGGGTGGTGAAGGGGGAGGCACTGCAGTAGCCCTAGTTCTCTGTTCTTACAGATGATCATCTGCTTCCAGAAATGGCATCCTAGAGGAACAAGGTCAGCAGTCCGGAAGCGAGGTCAATGTCAGGTTTCCCATGCCAGGAAACCGTGGGTACATTGGAGGCTCCCTGCTGGTCGGCCCCCAAACCACTCATTGAACTGGTCAAAAAGGTCAGTCCAGAGTCACCTCAAGAACTCTCTTGGAATTTTGACACCATTAACGCCTTCTTGTGGTACGAAGCTGGAGAGAAACATAGATTAAAAGTAAAAAAAAACAACAACACAATTTTCACATAACCTTTTTCTCTTTTAAAACAAATTGATTATAATATACTATGAGCCATTCAGGCTTCTTTTCTTAATTCTCTCAAGTTAAGGATCTGGTTTACTGGCAGAGAGATAGTTTCCAAAATAAAACTGGACACTTCCTTGAAAATTACCATTTCGAGGTTAATGCGATGGTGTACGTCTTAGCCTTTTTGGATACTCAGTCGAGAGCTAATCAGTGGATCTGTTTGTATCTAGGAAACTGAGAAGGAAAACAATCAGCTCCCATTCTCCCCTTTGGGCTGGTGGAGCAAGCTGTAATAAGGAAGCATAAGAATATACCCTGGGAACTGCAAGCCCGAACACACAGGCTAACACTGCCTGGCTGACCTAACTCACAGGTGTGCGGTTGCCAGGTAACGCTGGGGCCTCAGGGTCCTTTAAGAAGCCCTGCAGTCGGGCACGGAGAGGTGTGGGCAGGGCCTGGGGCAGTTATGGCGAGCAGGGCAAATGGAGTCAATCTCGGGGCAGCTGGCAGGGCAACAGCTCCTCACCTGTTCGGCAAGTGGAAACAAGCCTGGTTCGGCTGCAAACGGCCCATCTTCTTTCTCAGCTGTGGGTGCTATGAAAGGGCTCTGATTAGTCGTGATTGTGCAGAAGGGAGGAAATAAAGGCCATGCTGTGCATTATATAAAGCACAACATTTTTCTTTATATATTTAAAACACAACTCCTGCCCTTTATAAAGTTATATTCTAAAAATTCCTCTCAATCTTGGGCATATTTATTGAGCACACTTTCACATGTGTGAAGGGCAAAATGATTTTGGAAAGAGCCACTGATTGGTCAAAAACACCTGGATTCTAGTTAAAAATTTGCAACTCTCCTTATCTCCAGCGTTAGCCTGGAGTCACCCCCTCATCTGAGATTCACATGAAATTTGCTCAAATCCCTCTGTGTTGTGGGAAACCCAGCACTCCCCTCAATTTCTTTGTGAATTCTTGAGGACTTAGTTTTCCTTACCTTTGATAACCTCTACTTCCTCCTTCTATAGATTTAATCCAGATCATGAGTCACTCGGTCCCTTGCATATGGTCTACATACAGAGTCTGCCATTTCCTAAACCATTTATCTGGCAAATTCATAAATCAGAAACACCTTGTTCTCAAATAATGCCAGATGTATAGGAACCTGCTCTGACCTAAGCTGATGTTGATTTGTCTTTTAGTTGGATATAATAGTTACTGCTCAATTTGTCTTCTCTTAAGGGTCTGTGTTTCATTCCACTTGAGCAGGAAAGCTTTACGTGGAGGCAGAGGTACAGCGTGACCATGTACAGCAAAACGGGTGGTGGCCTTGGCCTTGGCCTGGAATTCATTCACAAAGACAGGTCCCATGCCGAGGAGCCAGCGTCTTTCAGAACCTGCCTCAGTGGGTCTGCTAGGTTCAGAAAGCGTGGATATCGAGGCTCGGCCAGCCTGTCTTGATCCATTCCCTGTCTTCCCAGCTGCGTCCTTTTCAAGCGTGGTCTTACTTTCCCCCCTCGAGATAGTCATCCGTTAATGGATCTGTTTAGGGTGAAACAAAGATGAGTTATCTAATAAGACTACAGGAAAGCTGAGGGATCAAGGGGGAGGGAGAAGCAGCCTGGCTGCTTTGTCACCACCTGGAATCAGGTAGGCAAATGGAGAGATCATGCAGGCCAGCCTTCCTAACCCAGGGACTGTCATTCTGCTTTATACATTTGAGTCATTGTGAGAAACGAAAGATTTATAGGCATTATTTCAACACTTACTCAGCAAATATTTATTGAACGCCTACCGCATTCTGAGCTCCGCAGTGTATTCAGAAGTCAGGGCTGCAAACAAGTCATTCTTTCTCACCATTCTCAAACACTGCTCTTTTTAACTGCCTCTAGACCACATCCTAAGGATCAATCCATGTATTGATTGAATGCTTACATGTGTAAAGGCTCTCACAGGGCTGACATTGTCAATATTTGCAAAATCTAAGACCTGGAAACTTGGAGGAAGCTTATTCTCTGTAGGTGTGTGTACTTTCGTGTTCCTTATATTATAGTGCAGGCCAGGTTAAGTTTATGTTTAAAAAAAAGCAAAACAAGGTGATATACAAACATTGCTCAAGACTGGAAGAAAGATGATAACCAAGCTGTCTAACCTACTGCCCTGGATTCAGATATCTTAGGGTCTCAGCAGCACTTGTATATTTGAAAAGATATCTTTTTAAGAAAATGTAAATATTGGCATCGTGATGTTAATGGTTCAATAGATGACATTTATCCTATTTGATCATAATCAATTTCATGCCCTAAAATATGGGTAGAGACACCTAGTTCATTAAGGAGATACTATATCTGGTAGGTGAAAAATGTGGCCCTTCATAATAGTCATCACCAATGGTATTATATCTCAAATGCGTGAATAAGAAAAATACAACCTCTGTAAAGCCTTTGGCACCCATCCATAGGTTCACACAATGCCAAAGATGAGGACTTGGAAGAACTGCTTCTCCTTCTAAATGTGTCAGCTCTTCATGAGCATGCTTTATTCCACTCAAGGGAGAATACATGGTTTCGAGTGCAGCTCACAGAGTTTGGTGGTCTTTCAGAAAGAAATTTGCCAATCTGATTCCAGAGCAGTGTTACTCAACTTTTCAAAATCGAAAACTCCTGCAATGCTTCCTCGTTCTATCTTCTAGAGAAGCCAGACCAGCCAAATATATGTTAACCAGCTGAAGACACTCTGTTACAAAGTCGTCAATATGCAAATGTTTTACCAAATTGCTTGTGGTTCCCTACATCAAACTCTGGAAATTCTAATGTGCTTTTCTTAACTTAAGGAGCTGTGGTCCAGTCCTTCCTGGATAGTCCCACTTTACTCTTGTTGTCTTAGTGTAAATATTACTAGTGTGTGCCCTTTTACTCTCATATGTATCCTAGTTTGAATGATAAAGTATAGGGCCACCTTATCTTTTACCCGGATCCAAATCTCCCACCAGTCGGGACTAACTCCTCCAAGATCACTTTGTCTCTCTATATAGCTATACGCATTTGGATAAATTATCAATGCTTCCTGTGGTTTAGTATGTTTGTTGAAATAATGGGGTTGTGTAAACAGATATCTACTTCCTCCCTAGTACTAACGCTCACATCAAGTATTAGTCATATCCATCATAGTATTGTGATTACCATTTGGGGAGCCCATTTTTCTCTCAGAGCAAAGTAGGGTAGCTGGATGTTGAAGGATCTTTTATAATCAATAGCTTGATGGAACATCTCTTATGCCATTCTAAGAAGTTTGATCTTCATACTAGGCAAAGGACAGTGACAAATTTGCCAATATGTAAATTATGTGACAAAAAAAGCATATTGTAATAGACCAGGTGAAAACAAATGGGAACGCTGACAAGAACTTTCAAAGGTTATGCCCCTGTATCTGGGAAGTCTTGAAAGTAACATCTTTCTGAGTTCAAATGGGAGAGAAGATTTCAGTCCTCATCTCCTCTACTCAAATGTCCCAAATCTAGGCCACTGGTGTAGTATTTCCTTGCCTCTCGTCTTTCAATACTGTTTCACGTGTGCCATTAAAAACAAAAGCGAAAGCAAAACAAAAACAAAAACAAAAACAAAAACCCCACAGTATCCCAGGAGAGGATGTCTTTCAGTGGTGAATCAAATGATCCCCATGTGCTAGTTTATAAATTGTTAAATACTTTGGGATTCATGGAGATGAAAGGTGCTTTATTTATTGTCTTTTGAGATGAAAGATGCATAATTTATAACAGTAGGATTACTATTTTATTTACTCTTGTGATTCTGAAACCACATTCTTTTCTAGTGATGAAATTGCAGAATCTCTTATTAATAATTTGTGGGCAAGTAGTTTATTAAAAGCTTAGGTATTGGAGGGCTTGATATGCAAAAGTGGATGTGTGAAGGAAGCAGTATGATTCTTTTGTTGTTACACAAAGGCTTTATTCTTTTGCTCACAAGAATTAGTGAGATATTAAAGATGTGGGCATGATATAAAAATGTGGGCTCTGATGTGTGTTCATGCAAACTTCCAATGACATAATTAAGTACATTCTACGAAAGTATTCTAAAATATTACAGTTGAAGATTTTGCAGCCTTCTCTTCCAGTGGGCCTTGGACCTTTGTGTCGCATCATTGCATATTTGCAGGCAATCGTATGTTACCAGCATCCAAAAAGTTCAACAACTTTGTGTTTAGGAAAATGTCACCTTACCGGTTGATAGAACCTTTAGAATTTCCTTGTCTGGGAATCTTCACTTTGAAGCTTTGTAGAAACAGCTAGGTTTATTTTTTTGCTTGCTTGGTTTCAACTAAAAGGTGTGACTCACTTCTTGAAAACAAGGTTGGGGACAATTGCCTTCTTTTTCTCTTTTTTATATGTTTCCTATATAATGTCTGTGTCAGACGGACTGTGGGATGCCATGGACTGTGTGCACTGGGGGAGGCAGGAATGTCAGGGTTGTTTTCCATCCTGTTATTTCACCAATCCACCTTTTCTTTTGTGAAGCTGATGTCATCTACTCAGCATTTTTGGGCACAGCAACAGTGGAACTTTTGGAAATAAGAGAGCACGGGTAGGGTAGCTATTAGCTTCTTCTTTTTCCTTCTGTTAATTTCTATCAGAGGAAAAGTGCTTATCCTTAGACTGTTGGCCAAATAGCAATAGTAGAGAAGGAAAGTGATCTATAAACAAATGATTCCGGAGGGTATCACTGCACAAAGTGTCTGGCAGAAACTACACAGAAGATCCAGAGAAACAGATAAACCAAATCTAGAATTTTCAATTTTCTTAAAATGATCTTACCAATTTGGTTGCATGTTTTTATTTTGTTGATGTTGTATATTGGTTTGTTAGGATTTCAAATCCACTTGTTCATGACTTAAGTGAAGTTGTTTTGATTCAAGGGTGAATTTGTTTATATTGGAGAGGCTATATCAGGATGATGTCATCAAAATTGTTGTGCTACTGACTGCTTAGCAATATGAATATGTGGAAGAGTGGCTATGACGTAATGGGTATTTAAACTTTCAGTACTAAAGCTCTGCGAGGGCTTAGAGAGAATGTCCTGGGGCAAGGATACTCTTTGCTGATCTAAATAGCCCTCCAAAGACCTTGGAACATTTGCTCCTTCTGTGGCTAGGCTACTCTTGGCCGGCTGGGTTAAAAACCTTGCAGCAGCCCCTTGAGGAGATCATCTGCCAACACCAGTGCCTTCATTCTGCAAGCATCGTGCCCTAGCAACAGGGGATGTTCAATTAGCACTGGCAGCTGATGTCAGTTCTTAGCTAAGCCACCGCTTCTGAGAACTAACTTGTAGAAAGGTACACCTCAACTCAGTTTAGACTTTATTTTTTTTATCTCCTCTTTGCCTGGAACAATAGTGTAATTAATCTATCATTGGTTTGGAGTATGTTATTTCTTCACTGGTTTATTAAAAGACACTATCCTGATGCTATTGGCTTATGAAATATTATTATTCTAAATTATAATTCCTGAAGTGAACCTATGATAAAGAAATTATTGGTAAAGATAATCTCAGTCTCTGAGCATAATATTGTCATAAACAAAAAAAAATTAGGATATGTGTTAGCTTTCTTAGAGTCAGTTTGAAATTTCTATAAATGTTCTGTTGTAGATATTGAAAGTATTTCTAGAAACTGTAATTTCTTTGCCCTCCATCTCCAGGGCAGAAAAATGTGACAAAAAAAAAATTATTCTACTTGAGAGTAGATGCAAATGAAAGGAAGCTAAGACAACTAATAACTGTCTTTATGTGTATGGAAAACCCTGGCATAAGATAAGGAGGACTAGCAATTATGTTTTCTCTGAGGAAAGAAGTCGACTTCAACTAAAGTGAGGGATTAGGATTAGGCTTAAGAAAGCCCTTTACATCTGGCTCCGTCCACCACGGCGGCTGGGTTTTGCAGAACATGGTTTTCCGGATGCCTGTTGCTCTCGTTGCCAGCACTGTCGAGGTTATAATTGGCTGGGCAAGGAACAGATATTCACCTACTGGAATGAGTTAAAGAATATAGGACATGGAGCATTCAAACATGTCATTTTTCCAATCAGAGACTAAGTCTAATTCCCCTTGAAGTCACTTGGTTGGTACCACGACAAGAGTCCCAGTTTCTAAGCATCAGCAAACTCTGGGTGGTTCTCAGAAGCAAGAGATCAAGCTAAAGAGTTCTGGAGAGTTCTCCCTACTCTGGATAGTCGAAACTAAAAAAGTAGTATACATTTGCAACACATGAAATCATTTATTATATCAGAATGGAAATTACTTTTGTATTTCTTCAAAATATGTATGAATTAAAAATTCTTACATTTTTCCCCTTGAGATTTTTAAAAATTTACCTAGTGACATGTGGTTATATTTGTTTCCCCTCCTTTTTATAGTTATTATTATTATTGAATTAACTTTGCCTCTGGATTATAAAGTGAAAGTGTTTGTGTGTTGCTTTGGAAACTTTCTATAGGTATTCAGACTGGCACCAAGTCACTTTGTATATTATTAAAGCCGTGACAAATACATTGGTGTTTTATCATAAGTGCTAAGGCACCTAAGGCAGCACCTCAAAAAAGGGAAACATTTTGTTTCATGAGAAAGGAAATCTGCTCAGTCCTGCTTCCTCAGAGACCTATTAGTCATTTCAGGAATAAGGAGCTATGCTTTTTTCTTTTTTTAATCTCTGCAGAGCGTAAGCAATGTATACCTCTACCCCTCACTCCCACACTCTGATTCTCTGAGGGCTTGGCTTTAGAGTGAGGGAATCCCAGAACAATTAGAAACAGAGGGATTATAGGACCCACCTGGCCTAATCTCTTCATTTTACAGGTAAAAAAATACAAACCCAGGGAAATAAAGTGACTTATCCAAGGCCATCTAGCTATTTAATGGAAGAAGCAAGACTCGAAGCCTGTTTCTAGTCTTCTTTATTACCATCTTTTTAGTCATGCAATTTTTAAGAAAGTATGTTGTCTGCATACCACCAGCTCTAGGGAGTAGGAAAAATACTGTTGCCATTAGGTAGAAGCAAAGCAGAGACACTGTAAGGTCAATGAATTCAAGGTTAAGGTCAACAGATACCCAGTAGCAGAACCTGTAATAATAATGTATATACAATACAATGAGAGAAGCCTGCATGGAAATCATCTTTAATACATTTGGGCTGCAAGTGTGGATTTTTAGGACATCCACAGATTACTAATTATTGTATTCTTTCTGTAAATTGAGCCTTTGGTCCTAAGGCCATATTATAAACCGAGGCATGCAAACCCTAAATCTAATAGAAAAAGAGGCGAGCATGTTATTTCCGCTTGTCTCTAGAAGGCCTCCAAGAACTGATCATTACCTACAATAGTGCAGATAATATCTTTCCTTTTCTTTTCTGAACTGTCTGCTTGCTTATTGCTGTAATTTTACAGCTTTTACTGGGCAGCTCTGATAAAACAAGAGAGGAGCAGACACAAGGTCTGCTTGTTTGGAACAGTCGCTCTCCTGTGTCCAGACGACCATTATAAGCTCTGAGCGCGAACAAAGGAAAAGATGACATGAAAAAAGGATCACTGGTGATGTTGGGATCTAAGAACTTACAAATCGCTTGGTGTTTCTCTTGAACATAAAGCTGTTTCTGTGACGCGTCTGCTCTGTCTGGCTTTGTGTCTAACATAATTTCCTGAGGATGGCCTTTATTTTCAGTGCAAAGCCCCACAGTGTTGTGCTGGAGGTTGCAGAAGCCGGTGGTATATTTTAGCACCCCCTGGGAGGCAGAAACTAATTTTTCAAGTTTCTAAAAGCCATGCTTTCTCTCGTTGTCTCTGCTTTCAGTTAATGTGTACTGATGATGCAAGGCCAAAATTGGAATTGTGACAGACCCTAGCTAATTTTATTAGTTATTTATCAATAATATTTGTTGAGTTGCCTATAATAAACCAAGCTTTTCACATGACTTCCTTCCTTCGTTCCTTCCTTCCTTTCTTCCTTCCTTCCTTCCTTCCTCCCTCCTTCTTTCTCCTTTCCCTTTCTTCTTTCTTTTATTAAAAGCTCACAACTCTGGAGTACATATTATTGCTCCCACTTAAATGAAGACTCAGAAAGATGGCTTGGCCACATTACCCCAGACAAAGTGAGATCAGATAGAAGATAACTATTAATCCAGTGGCCCTGAATAATTATTAATAGATCTTCATTGTAATCTCCATACCAGGTTTGCTCGATACATTATATCACCACCCCAATCAGTTAGCTCCTGAATTGATATGACGCAAAATTATGAAATGGGAGCAGTTTGCCTTTGAGTCTTGTTTTTGCATTATCTGCTCACACACTTCCATTCCTCCCTCCTGGGAACATAGTTTTTCCAGCCCCTGGGTCTTTTAACCTGTGTGCCATTCTCAACTTACTCTGTTTCAGCTGGTTGTTAACTGGTTGCTGTTAAATGTTGGTGCCTCTATATTCCTATTGGCCTTCTTCATCCACAAACCAGCCAGGAGCTCCCACCCATTTGCTCTGCGAATCTCAGTGCAGCCAGTGCCTCCACCTTTGCAGAACGGTATGAAAGCTTCTGGTATGAAGCAATTATTCAGTTGTTGTTTTGTCATTGTGTCATTATATAATTCTTCTCTGTGCTTCCACAAAACTTTGTATATGGCTTCCCCTGGATGACTTATAACATTGTATAGTTATTCTTGCTTATATTTCTATCCGTTACAATATTATGAAATCGTGAAGAGCCAGGATAGCCTTTTGTCAATGCATTCTCAGCACCTAGCATTGCGCCTGGAATACGATAATCAGTGAAGACTTAACAAAAACATGGAGAAATCTATGTTTTTCTGCTGCTTTCCCTTGCTTTCTCAGTTCCTGTAACTTTCTGATTGCTGGCTCTTTTCTAGAACTTTTGGTCATCAAGTTTGTTTTCTCTCCCCAACTTCTGAGTGTTTTCTGATTTTCTACCACTTTAGTTTAGACCAAACTAAAGTGGTCTAAAAGGTTTTGAAATTTGGTGGTGACCATGGGCATTCAGTCTTGTTTTTATTGCATTTCCTAGTATTTATATTGTTATGGTGTTTGTCTTTTTTACTAGCTTTGAATCTGCAGTGTAACCTGACTTTGCAGTAGTTATACCTGGAATTTACTTGAAATCAGCACGGCTTGCTTGTTTGGCTAGCTTAGATTTCTGATATCTGCTCAAACTTTAATCACTCTTTTTGTGTGTGTTTGTAAGATCTGATCTTGGAATTAGAAGGTGGGTTTGAACCCTAACTCTGTATCTTCCTAGCTGCATGACCCGTAAGTTAACCTCTTTGAGCTCATATTCCACAACTGTAAGAAATAGGTAATAAATAAGAATGAATGAGGTAATATATGTAGAAGAACTTTGCAAATCAACACTAAGTTGCTTCTGCCACATCCAAAATTACTGGGCTATCACTGCTTTACACCAGTCAAAAGGAAGTGCTTAAACAGGAAATTCTCCTCAAACCATAGAAGCAACCTCTCCTAAAACAGGGAATGAGAGAGTTAAGACTTGGCATATCACCTTGGGAAGAAGGCCAGCTCAGGACTAGATCATCTTTGGAACCAGTGGAAACTGCTGTTTTATAGTTTGCTAAATTTAGATGTGTAAGACACATTGAATTAAAGTTTGCATGTTCTTCAGACTTAGTGTTTGGAAATTATTTTAAAATCAGTTTTTCAAGAGATTAAGCAACTCTGAATGTTTAAATCTGACAATATATTTGTTACAACATTTAATGAGTGCAAAAATTACAAACTATAGGCTGTCTCACACATTCATGTTGGTCTGAAATAGCCTTTAGAAACAAGTTAAAAAAAAAAAAAGGCATGGGTGGGAATCTAAGGAAAAGTCAGACACGGCCATGTCTGTCTTGAATAATGTCTTCATATTAAAATTTTAGATGAATGAACCTTAAAAACCTTAAAGAATTCTGTCAAATGAAATGTGAAAATATTTTTAAATTTATTTGTTTTATACTCAAAATAATCCAGTCTTGTTTCTGTTTTGTAAAATAGAGAGCTTACATCATTAATATTTTCTACAAAACAAGAATATTACTTTAAAGAATATTATTCTTTATTACTTTGTGGAAGGATATCAGATGTGGTCAAGGGAGTTGCTTATAGAAAATATTAAATAAAGGAAAAAGTCTAACACTGCCAAGCATAATTAGATATCAAGATGCTATATTTATATATTAATTTAAAGAGTTTGTATTTGTCTCTAATTTTTATGTTTTGAAGCTCTTTTGAATCTTGGCTTTTAAAAAATTCATTTGAAATGCACTGTAAATTAAAGTGGTCTAAAAGGTTTTGAAAGTTGGGGGGGGCCATGGTTGTGTTTGAAATACCTCTTAATGTACAGATGTGAATAATACCTTTTGCTTTGCTGCACTATTTCATAAATCAAAACCCTTCCTCATTATAACAGTGCATTGCTTCAATCTGGCTAAGTCATAGTTGAAAGCCTTTGAAGAGCTTGTGTAATGTTTGGAACATACTCCACTGAAGATCTGTAGATTTCTGGAAGCCCTGTGCTCTGTTCAAAATGGTCCAAGGGACTTAGAGACTCATCAAGCTGACTGTGGTACATACAAATTTGAGGATATTTCAAATACTTATTTTTAACTCATGCTTCAGCTAGTTCCCATGCTATTCATATCCTTTTAGCAGTAAAACAGTTAAGCATGATTGATGAAAAAGAACTATACAAGTTAGGAGCCTATACGGGAAGATGTAATGTGCAGTCAGGCGCTGGCAAACTTTTTCTATGAAGGGCTAGATAAGAAATAAATTTGACTTTAAAGACCATCTGATCTCTGCTGCAACTGCTCAGTTTGGCTGTTGCCCTGTGAGAGCAGGCACAGACAGTACATAAGCAAATAAGCACATCTGTGTTCCAATAAAACTTTATGAAAAGAGGCAATAGGGCAGGCTTGGACTGTGGGCTATAATTTTCTCACACCTGTTCTAAGCAGTAGCTTTGTCGTTACTTAAAAATTTTTAACCTAATTGTCTCCATGGAGAGGATCCAGGCCAAAGCAGAAAATCATCGAGACGTTAATAATCATTAAAATTCAAGAGAAGGGCTCAGACATATTGCTATAGCTGAAAGAGCTGCTTTGGGAGACAGAAGTGATTACCTTTCAAGTCTTACAGGCTTTATTCAGAGCAAATAAAGAGCTGAGGTGAGAAATAAAAATATGAAGGCAATGTGACCCTCTCTTTCTTGGGTGAGCCTCAGAGCTCATCCTCTGAATGTTGCTGCTGAAGGGTTGACTCTACATGGATAGGCTGTGTGTGACCCAAACACAGACTGGAGTCTAAATGCAGGAAAAATGTAGTCAGACTCTAGAACTGAGGCATCACCATGCCGAGGAGCTGATGACTCATACTGTTAGTCTCACCTCCTTTTCCTGTGGCTTACATGAACAGTTTTCCTATTTGTTTCCACATCTAGAAAAAGAAAAGGAGGGGTGGGGTGGGGCTAAAACAAGTAAAGATGACCCTGAAAGAACAGTGTGAAGTGGTGGAAAGGATAACAAAAAGTAAATAGACAATTTGAGACAAATCTGGCTCTAAGCAAAATTCTAAATGTCGATAAGTGGAACTATCTTTGGCCCTGTCACTTTTGCCTCCTCTCACTCTGCCCTACCAATTCCAGGAGCCCGGGCGTTAGTGCCGCTTCATGGACCGCAAACCTTCACCCTGCCTTAGACGGGGTTTGTATCTCCAGGCTTCTCGTTCCCCTCTTTTCTCGCCTCAAACTTTTCAGATAATTTTAGATAGCTTCTAAGAGAAAGGGCGAAACTGCCCTTATACTTATACTAATGTGGGAATAATTGATAACCCCAAATTAATCTATAATTTACAATATTCTAGAAGTATAGGGTGTTACTTTTAAGCAGAATGAAATTCCATGGTATCCCTTAAATGACACCAAAGAAGCCATAGTCTACTCAGCTTTCTAATCAGAAGCAAAACAAATTGTGAAGCTAATGTATTCTGAGAGTCAGCTGGTTCTCAGGGTTTTGAAGGTCACTCTTCACTTTAATATTCAAATATGGTGATGAGACTCCACCCCATATCAGTATGAAAATATCCTTGTTATTCTTGTGGATTTCAAGGGGATAGAGATCTCTTGATTGGAAACCGCACAGTCATTTCCTTCTTAAGCATCACTCTCAGCACATAGAGATTTCTCCTCTCGTTGACCCATTCTTCCCCACGTGGACACCATCCCAGTTTTCTCATTCCCTCATGGATAGCAACGATAATGGTCTTGTGTATGGCAGACATTTTCCAAGGGTTTGAAGTAATGCTGGGAAATTCTATATGCTGCACAATGTAGATGTCAGTTTAAATTTAATACTAGATATTACAGTCTCAAACACTCATGAATCATGTCTGAAAATACGGTGTTAGTTTCCTCTCTTCTGAGGGCCCCTACCTTGGCACTAGGGCTTTCTTCTCCTTCCTTCTTTCCCAGCTCATTCTCACATGCCCCATTATTTATTGGAATCCAGTGCCCTTTATCCTGTCTTTCTATAATATTTTGTCACTGTTCTCTGCAGAAAAAAATGTTATTTGTTTCTAAAGCCTCTTCTAAAAGTGGAGAGGGCCCTTACCATTCACACTTACACACAAAAAGATCACTGAAGTAATTTAGACATAGAGTTTTCTCTCAAATACAAATAATACCATTACCCTAGATTGAAGAAGCCGATGCAATTGGTTCTTGTATTACAATAATAGCAATTTTTCTTCTCCTGCTGTATTTAATTATTGGCTCTCCAGTAATCTCCTAATTGCAAATACAATCAATTTTTTCAGTTCTCCTTGAAATCTTCAGCACATTGCACATTGAACTGTCTCTACTCTCTCCTTCTTGAGGTTCTTTCATACTTTGGCTTCCATAACATTGCACTTGCTTGGTTATCTTAACTCATTGAGCATTTCTTTTCTATTTCATTCCTTGGTTCTTTTTTATGCTAACAAAGCCCAAGAATTGTAAGTTAAAATACAAGCTGTGGCCTGGAGGTGTCAGATAAGTTCACAGTAACAGTCAGAGGGGGTTCCAGAAACCAACAGGCAAAATGATGGCATTTATGCATTCATTTCTGGCCATTCCCACACTTATTAAAAATACACAAGTAAGTGTACGGGCACACCTAGGAGATATCGTGAGCTCAGTTCCAGATGACTGCAGTAAAGTGACTATTACAATAAAATGAGTCAAAAGCATTTTGGTTTCCCAGTGCACATGGAAATTATGCTTATACTATACTGTAGTACTTAAGTGTGCACTAGCATTGTGGTTTTTAAAAGAAACAATGTACACATCTTAACTAAAAGTACTTTATTACTAAGAAATGCTAACTATTATCTAAGCCTTTGACCAATCATAATCTTTTGGCCGATGGAAGGTCTTGTCTTGATGTTGATGAAAATCCAGTATCTGTAAAGCATTAAAGTGAAGCACAATAAAGCAAGGTAGGCTTGTATATTTGGCCATTTGTTTTACTTTAAAATAATAGGCTCTAGTTACCTGTTTCATGATTTATCTCCTCTTTGCTTGCCTCTTTGCCAGTGGTATAAAACATTCAGTCTTGCCGGCTGGAAATATTGCAGCATCATTTTAACATTTGTCTCTCTTGAACCTGAGATTTAAATGACAACTAGGTCCTGATGACATTTTCATTCCCAGCACCTCTCTCGCTTCTATCTTTTCTTTTGCATATATCCTTTGTCAACACACTAGTCTGGTCCTGTCTTATCTTCAAATTCTCCAGTTACCAATGGAGACACAGACAAAAGTTTTCTATTCCCCCAGTAGTGAATAAATTAAACAGATTCTTAAAGCTCAGTGAACGTAGTGTTGTTTCACTGCAAAATTACAATACTACACAAGCATTCTATTAAGTTCAATATGATGAAATCTAATAAGTGTTTTTTAATGGGATAAAGCAGAATTTATCTGAACTCCTCTCTCAGCCAATGGGCGAACCTGGAGTTGCGTGCTGGCTGGACTTCAGGAAGCTTAGTTTAGAGTAAAAGTGGACGGGGTGACTCTCAGCTGCCAGATATAGAACAATGAAAAAACAATGCAGGGCTTTGGGTGAATATAAGCTATGAAACCCGCCTTGTGTGGCAGAAGTTCCAGCAGGAAGGTGTGGTGGCGGGTGGCCTGCTGCTTAAAGTGAGACACAGGCCCATGTGGATGATGTGCTTTGGTGGCAAGGAACAGAAATGCAAGTTCCTTTATTTCTGTTTGGCTTCTGTTTGTTTTGCAAGTCACTTGGACAATGGTTTTTGTTTGTTTGTTTTTTCAAGTCACTTAAAAAAATGTTTTTACACACCTGGCCTGGAACCAAAATCAGAAATTCCCCCAGACAAATTGGCAGTTTTAGGACCTCATCTTGTTATTTCACCCACTGTTTATTATCTTAATAATTTATAAGCACTTCAGCCATTCACTCTTCGGTCAGCGAAAATGAGACAATAAATAAGACAGTCAAGGCCTCTTCTCTCTTGGAATTGATATTCTGGCGGGAGAAAGGACATTATAAAATAGGAAATAACCTAATGTAAGAGAAGGGGAGCACAATAAAGGAATGAAACTGGCCAATGGGGCAGAGAATGACTAAAAAGGTTTTAATGCAGCCTGGATGGTTAGGGGAAAAGTACCACTTAAACTGAATCCTGAATAATGAGAGGAAGGAGCCAACCATGCAAGTTTATTCTAGGTAGAAGCGATAGGAAGTACAACAGCCCAAGAAAAGAACAAGGACAGCGATAGCAAAAATGAAATCAGAAAAAGCCAGCAGGCAGAGATGAGGTATGAGAGATGCACTGGGGCCTTTTGGCAGGAGAATGATGTGTGTGTTGCACTTTAAGTGGGCAGCCATCAGTGAACTATAAGGAGAAGAGTGACACTCTAACTCTCTGACCTCCCTTTATGGCTCGTGCAGGCACTCCGATAGCAATTCTGCTCCTTGCTGCTTATCTTCTTTGTTTCTCTCTTCTTCGAGAATAGCTATAGTCTCCTCTCAAAATTCCAGAGAAAGCCAAGTAATTGACCAAGTGGTTAATTACCCTTAATCAGGCCACCTCACCAGTTCCTTGGGGAACCACGGATGGTCCATTCTTGGTTCAGCTATGAAATTTTGGTACAAGCAGTGCTCACCCCTGCATAAAGGAAGAGTTGCTTCTCTGAGAGGGGAGCTCAGGACAGGCACATTTTATTTCAAGTACATAGAATGTCAAGAATGGAAGACTGATTTGTCCACTTTGTACCCTCTTCTGCACTCTTAAAATTAAACAACAAACTAATTAAAAGTAATCGAAGTAAAATGCATTAATATTATTGTGTTATATAATTGTATATTTATAGTATATAATTAAGATAGCATATATCATAATTATATATGAACTATATATAATATTATCTATATTAACTAAGAAAAACTACAAAATATATTTACTTAGGAAACTGAGATGATGGTTTATGTTAAATCAGACCCAGTTTTCATGGCCCTAGAGGTACGTCTGGCAATATGGCTAGAAGAAACTAGCACATGGTTTGTGGTACTAGATGGAGATGTCTTTGTGCATCTTCTTGGCAGCTTTGCGGATAATCTGCCCATATACATCTGGTATATTGCTGTGAAATGTTGCACTCATCGCATCCAAAACACCTGTTACTTGTTGCTTTCCTTGCTGAGAAACAAATAGTTTAAATTTTATCTTACCCACTTTTTTTTTTTTTGAGGTGTCTTAGAGATCCTCCCTCCATCTACTCTGTTACAGGTTAACCTAACAGCCATAGGACAAGATAGTGGCAAGGCCTAGGGATAGAACCGGGGTCTTCCATTTTCTAATTCAATGATTTTTATAACTGTGCCTGGAGATGTTGGTGTGAGTGGAAAAAATAAAATAATGTAACATATGGGAAAACTGAAATGTAGAAACTGACTTTGGTTGGGGAGAGACAGTGGTGAGTATAATTAAGGGGAAAATTGCACATTGCAGGAAAGAGACAATGGGATGGAAAATGGGAAAAGTAAATATAACAATAGGGAAGTATGCAATATAGGAAAACAGACAATGGAACTTCTGGATCACATGGCATTTGTATTTTTAATTTTTTGAGGAGCGTCCATACTGTTTTTCACTGTGGCAGCATCAGTCTGCTTTCCCATCAACAGTGTGAAAGGGCTCCCCTTTCCCCACATCCTCTCCAGCACATGTTTGTGGATTTATTGATGATGGTCATTCTGACAGGTGTGAGGTGATATCTCATTGTGGTTTTAATCTGCCCTTTTCTGATGATTAGTGATGTTGAGCATATTTTCATATGTCTATTGTCCATCTTTATGTCCCCTTTTCATAAATGGCTATTTGGGCTCTCTGCTTGGTTTTTTAAAACCAGATAGCTTGTTTTTTGGTGTTAAGTTACATGCGTTCCTTATGTATTTTGAATATTAAACCCTTATTAGATGATTTCACTTATATGTGGAATCTAAGAAACAAAATAAAGAAACAAGCCAAAGAGAGAAAAACTCATGGATACGGAGGAAAAACATTGTTGGTCCAGAAGGAAGTGGTGTTGGGGGATGGGTAAAAAAGGTAAAGTGATTAGGAAGTATAAATTGCAGGTTATAAAAACAGTCATGGAACTGTAAAGTACAACATAGGGAATATAGTCAATAATATTATAATAGCTATGCACGGTGTCAGATGGGTACTAGACTTATCAGGGTGGTCACTTTGTAAGTTACACGAAATTCTGATCACTATACTGTTCACCAGAAATGAATATAATATTGTATGTTAACTGCAACTGAAAAATTAAAATTAAATTAGAAAGAAAAGTAGACAATGTGATTCATAAACCATTTTTGAAGTCAATGGATACCCCTTGGGTCTTAAGGTCGTTTCTCATATGGGAACATTTTAACTATTTCCTTCAAACTTGAAGGAAAGCCTTCAAGTTTGATTTCTTTGAAGGGCTTTTGTCATGAAACTGGAAAGTAATCAAGGATTTTCTTGACTGTGCTTCTATATCTGATTTAAATACCATGGCTTGACTCATCTATAATTGCCTGATGGTTTCCCAAGGATGGCAGATATAGGGTAAAAGAGGCTTATAGACCAGGAGAACTGTACCCCTTGAGTCAGCAACTGCGTGACTCCCTGTGGGATGATCGGAGGTTAGCACAGGCCTGCAGGGTTATTTTCCTTCTTTCCTACTGTGATTTATGCATTCCTTTCTATAGGGCTTCTCTGTGGGGACAAAAGAAGCAAAATCCATAGGGTGCTAATTCTCTGTAAAAAGTGATCTATTGTTTTTAAGACAGTACATGCTGATATAGGCAGAGCTTGACAAACTTTTTCTGAAAAGGGCCAGGTAGTAAATATTTTCGACTTTGCAGTCCATACTTAGAGAGGAAGAAAAGTTGTTGCTTTGGGAATATTGAATCCCAGTTTTCTCTCATTTTCCCCAAATGCAGTGCTTGATTCAGCCTGGTCCAGGGACAGGGCTCTGTCATTTGCCAGATTCTTCCTTTCCATAGAAAGGCAGAGGCTTTATTTTCTAGGATGAAAAAGGCACATGCTTTTTATTTTTGAGCAGATTGCCAGCTTCCCCAGAAAAGTTGTACCGATAGACATTTTCATCATCAATGTAAGGGAGTGGCTACTTCCCAGAAAATGTTCCCTCCACTCCTGTCACACAATTAATCCAGACTAATTAGTTTTGAAACAATGAAGTCACACACTCGGCGCTCTGTAATTCCTGTAAGCAGATGCACTGAAGCTTCCACAGCAGAAGCAGAGGGACAATTTATGAAATGATGCTCCAGCAGCCTCAGTGTTCTTCTGCTTTAACAAACTGTCCTACGGAATCGCAGGCGAAATGTACGATATACGCCCTTTTACCAAGAAAGCATCGTGAGGAGGTTGAGTGGGTAGAAAGCACAGCTTTAACAAAAAGTCAGTGAACGCTCTTATCTTCAAAAATACCATGGAATTTATTTTATGATTAATTTAGACCTTCAGGCAATATCTACTGAGCACCACATTGCCAGGAACTATACCAGGAGCTTGGATTATAGGAAAGAGTTAAAAACTTATATCTGATTTAGGAGCTCAAGGTCTAGTGGGGAACAGGCACATGAAGGGCAGTCAGTGGATGGGGCTCAGGAACCTGGAAGCAAAGTCTTCACCCCACACATGAGGCCCTTCCCTCCACATAGATCCTGGAGCAAATGAGCTCTCTTCCCTCGTGAGCGCAGAAAGAAAGGGAAATATCATGTCCCTTATTGCCGCTTGTCTCTGCCTTACGACCACCTATCGGGGTGACTAAATATAGTAAGTCATTTAGCATTTTTCCCATTTAAAATTGTATATATTGACGCATAATTCAATTTAAACTGAAATGTCAAATATTTTTACAGATCCACGAAACATCACCAAATAGCAGAGTGAGTGTAATCACCATATCCCTAAGAAGAGCAAAGAATGAGGAGAATTTTGTCTTCAACCAAAAGGCCCATTTGCCTCTCATTACTCACACCTTCAGTTTGAAAATCAGTGCCATGTTTTTTAGAGGTTTTAATCCATGATTACTTATTTTGGGCTGTCAATAAAAGCTCGGTTTAAAGCCAAAGTAACAATTTCCCCAATCCCATAGTGATTTAGAATATATGGGCTTGAACAGAAGATTTTCATGTAGCTGTCAGCTCTTTCAAGGGTTTCATTTCTGTAACATCTTTCACCGAGCACTCCTTGTAGGAATGGCACCCTAATTACAGTGTTTACAATATTGTGCTAAAGTGAGAAAAACAGAACTCAAAATTACAGTTATGCCATGATTACCTCTGTGTTAAAATGTGTATGCATGTGAGCAAAGACTGGAAGGGAATATCCCCAAGGTGAAATTGTTTATTATGTTAGAAGCAGGAAATTGACATGATATATTTTTTCACTTTTAAACCTTCTTTAATATTGCTATCAAGACCTCTTGTCACTTTGGAAAAGGTTCATAATAATAATTGCATACAACAAGAGCAGAGCGAATTTTTTGGACATATTTGACAATCCAATATAGCCACTGTGAGCCATGACAGTTACGCTAAGTGCTATGTGAAACCTGAAATAATGAGGTGTAATGGGAACACCCTTAGAAGAGGACTGGAATGCTCAAAACGACGAGTCTGGACACTTGGATAAGGACTCCATGTGGATACCAATATGAATGGTACCTCCACCCCTTCTTGGGCCATAAAAAGTCAGAACTCCGTTGACCCAACACTTGAACTTGGCTATACCGTGGGTCACACTCAGAGCTCTGTGGGACTTCCACTCACCAAATGGGTGCTGCCATGGTAGCTGCCTGGCTTGAGACCGATGCCCACCTCTCCACCTATGGATGCCAGTGGTTACTGGGGCTTCACGCCAGACACTCTCTCTGCTCTCTTCTACTGAGTAAGCTCCCTCTCTCTGTGTGTAACCTCCATGTGACTCTACTGGCTGTTGGGGAGCTCTCCCCTAATATCACTGGCATTGTGAAAACACACCAATGTGTGTCAGTGACTCCTTTCAGAGATGCTCCCTGGCTCACAACAATTATGTTAATAATAAATACATTATTTAAGAGAAGATCAAAGTTATCATCAAGCCCTATAACGTTGTGCCCTGACTCAATGTCAATAGTCAGTGAAATTATAAACAAAAGTGGAAGCAGCTGACACTGGATGACTAACTTTGATATTTGCAAGTAAGGAAAGAAGTGCACCCATCATCTACTATCATGATAATTGCCAAAGATAAAGTTCATTTTAATACCAAGCAGCTATACTAAGGAAGCGTCAGAGGCAGCCGGGGTGTCGTGGGTCCCAGTGGATGGTGCTGTGGTTGCTAAACATCAGCACTCCACCGAAACTTGTAGTGGCAGCAGGTTCTGCCAACGCTGCCTGTAACCAACACTGTCCATTGCATACCCAGCACCTATTTATCCTATTTTTCTCTTTCCTAATAGGAATCTTTTCCCACTTAAAAAATTTACTCATCCACCCTGTTTCCAGTTGTAGAATGGAGTTCAAATTTAGTCTAAGTCAATTATCCTGAGGTATTCCTCTGGTAGATTTTTTTTTTTTTATGTCCAAGAGATAGGCATGTGACCCAATTTGATGGAAGGGAAAATCTTACAGATCTAATACACAGGGTGACCAGTGACCATATGTCTTACTTTGTCTGAGATAGTCAAGGTATACACCTTTTTTCTTGGTTGTGATTTGGAAAATAAATTATATGTTCATCCTTATTTTAAACCATTCTTGGGGGAGACATTTTCTTTCTCCTTCCTGCTGAATGTAAACAAAAATTCTTATAACTCTGCTTATAGTCATCTTGAAAATATGAGGTACACCTGTCTTAGGGTGACCCTGACTCTGAGGTCTGTGGAGTGAAGAGATTAAAAGAATCTTCTTCTCCTCCTCCTCCTCCTCCTCCTTTTTCTTCTTTTTAATCCTCACCTGGGGATACATGTATTGATTTTAGAGAGAGAGAGAGGAAGCGGGGAGAGAGAGAGAGAGAGAGAGAGAATATCAATGTGAGAGAGAAACATCTATTGGTTGTCTCCCATATGCACTGGGTCCTGCTACCTGTGAATGTGCCCTAACTGGGAATCAAACCCACAAACTTTTAGTATACAAGGCAATAATCCAACCTACTGAGCCACCCAGCCAGGGCAAAGAATATAAATTCTTGATGACATAATTGAGTTGTTGATTGCACAATGCCTGAATCCTACACTATCTCGCCCTACTTCTACTTCTGTAATCAACAGCTTTTATTACTGTGTGTGACCGATTGATTTGTTGCTGTTACTTGCCAACCAGATGACCCTAGCTAATGTATATCCCAATGAGTAATTCTACTCTCCTGCAATGTCTCCCAAATCTGCACATAATACGTGCTTGTCAGACACACTGATGCTTTTTCTTTTGAAATATTAGTGTCCTTGTAAAAACTTTGCCAATTCTATTGAAAGCACTACATTCCCCCCTCCCCCCACAAAGAAACAACTTCTTTCAGTTACAGGACAACACTCCAACCAACTGAACTACACCAACCAGGGCACAACAACTTCTTATCATTAAAGACATGGGAAGTTTCTAGAGAAATATTTCTCAAATTCCAGTGTGCATAAGGATCATTTAGAGATCTTGTTAAAAATGCAGATGCTGGTTCAGTTGGCCTGAGTGGGACCTGAGAGCGAACATTTCTAACAAACTCCCAGGTGATGTCCATGATGCCTGTACCATTGACCACACTAGAAATAACAAGATCCTAGAGGACTCGCAATTTTAAAATATTAATATCATTTAATAATTTCCATGTATTTTAGCCTCCCAAACCATGAATTATTTGGCCTCCCAGTTTCCTTCCAACTCACAAAATCTGTTTAGTTATTTTTCTAGTAGATAATTTCCCAAGGCTTTTCAAAATAGACAGATGTTTGATAGCAAACCTGGAAGATATATTGGAGATATTATTAAATGGAATAAATGTTCCTATTTGTTTGTTTCAGATATAAAAGAATATTGGCTTTTACTTCCAGAATAAATTTCAAAGACTCCTGTCATGCTTTTTGCTTGGTAGACAGGAGAGTGTGGCATAAAACCTGTGGGCTGAGAGTGGACTTTGGTCCAGATTCTAGCTGATGATGATGCTCCATTAAGTCACTTCACCTGGCTTGGCATCTTTTTCTCACCTTTAAAAATGTGAAGATCAGACCATTTGAAAATTTCTTTTCAGAACCAAAATTCTATGAACACAATAAGCAACTTTCTGCCTGTGGCTTCAAAATTATCTAAAGCTATGTTTGTGGCACATCAGCAGTTTGCCCACGGACTGATCCCAGACTCTCCATCAAGTCCTCTGGCTTCAATGCCTGCAGCCAAAACCAGTGCCAATGTGGAGAAATCCCAGTGATTGACATCTGAGACGGGGAGATTTCTCACATCAGCAAGATTCGTTCTAAACTTTGGTATGTGTCAGAATCTCTGTGAAGCTTGTTAAAACACAGGTTGCTGGGCCCAATCCTCAGAATGTGTGATTCAATAAATCTGGTGTGGGGCCTGAGAATGTGCGTTTTGAAGTCCCTGCGGGTAATGCTGATGTTCCGGGTCCAGGGACTGCACTTTGAGAACCACCAAGCAAGGCTGTCAACTACATGGTGAACTTCAGGTTCTTCTTTCTTGTTGGCTAATCCCGCCCTTCCCAGCTCTTCTAAAAATCTGTGAGGTGCTCTACAGAGGGTCAGTGTGTGTCATGGAAGGCCCCCAGCTGCCTGTTTCTCGGGCCTGTATCATGTGTTAAATATTGTATTTGTCCATACCCCTTATTCCACATATTTTCAAGTAATTTTTAATATATAATTTTTAAAAACAATATAAAGATGAGCAAGCAAATTCCTTGCAATTTTCTCACAGTTAAAAAAATATGTGTTTATGTATTTCCTCTAGGCTTTCTCTTCTTTGGAATTATGCTATTTATATAATTTGGCATCTTGATTCTTTTTTCTTTCCACCTCACACTATAGCATGATCACTTTCTAGTTTATTGAAATTATAACATTAAACAGCCGCATAATACTGTAGACATGATTATTAATATGGTTTAATTATTTCCCCCACGATTACTTTGTTTTTTTTTCTGATTTTTCATAATTTTAAATGGCCACATGACATACACCTTTACCCACAACTCTGATTTCTTTCTTGAAATATATTTTTAGAACCAGTTATCAGACCAAATTATGAGCATTTTTAAGGTTCTTAACTATTGCTGATTTGCTTTCTAAAAGGTCACACCAATGTATTCTTCATGAACAATAAGGGAGCAATCTCTTACCTCTTGGCCCCAGGAACTCTTCTCTTAAAATCCTTGCCAGTTTAATAGTGAAAATGTGCATGCCATTAGTGTTTTAAATTTTTATTTCTTTGATTATCCTAATGAGTCTAAACTTTTTTACTTATTGATTTTAATACATAATGGACATATGTATTTCCATTACAGTGATTGTCAGTTTTTATACACAGTTTTTATTTTTTCTTTCAATTTTATTTTGTATTGGTTTCAGGTGTAGAGCTTAGTGGTTAGACAGTCATACGCTTTGCATAGTATTCCAAACCTTAATATTTTCAGTACCCCGAATGACACTACACATAGTTACCGCAGTATTATTGACTATATTCCCATTGCTTTACTTTCCTCCCCATGGCTATTTTGTAATTGCTAATTTGTGATTCTTAACCCCTTTACCTTTTTCACCCAGTCCCCCAAGTCCCCTCCCTCTGCCAGCCACCAGTTCACTCTCTGCGTCTATGAGTCTGATACAAATTTGTTTATTTATTTCGTTCTTTAGACTCCATGTATGAGTGAAAACACATGGCAATGGTCTTTTCTCTGACTGACTTATTTCACCGATCACAACACCCTCTAGGTCTATCCATGCTGTTATAAATGATAAGATTTCATTCTTTTCTGTGGTCAAGTAAAATTCTATGGTATAAATGTAACTCAGTTTTTTAAACCACTTGTCTATTAATGAGCACTTGTATTGCTTCCATATCTTGGCTATTATAAATAACACTACAATGAATATAGGGGCGCATTTATCATTTTAATTAGTGTCTAGGGTTTCTTTGGATAAATCTCCAGAAATGGAATTGCTGGTTCACAAGGCAGATCCAGTTTTCATTTTTATGTATGTTTCTATACCTAGTCTACAATATATGTGTTTTATCTTTTCAAACTATATTTGCCTTCTGAGGAAAAATAGAATTATCATTAAAAAATAAAAAAAAATACTTGTAATTCAATAATACAAACTTGACTACTGTTAATGTATTGCCAGGCAGGATCCAAGATGGCAGGGGAGTAAGTGGAAGCTACACTAACCTCCTCCCAGGACCAATCTGGAATTACAACTAAATTGTAGAGAAATAATCCAGAATAACCAACTGAACAATAGCTGGAGAGAAGCCTTATAACCATGGACAGACAGAAGAAACCACATTACCACAGTGTGACTGGTATGGAGTGTGGAGGAGACATGAGAGGGCTGGCTGGGCTCCCATGATTGGTAGCTAAAGTGCTGGAGGGAAATTTTAGTGGCCAGGAGATTCCCCCTGAGAAGTGTGGGGTCTAAACCCCAAGCTGGGCTCCCCAACCTACAGCACCAGAGCCAGAAAAACCCAAATAACATCCAGCTGTGAAAAGTGGCAGGGTTTCTGTCTACCAGGGAGAGACAGTTGGAGACACAGAGAGCCTCTTAAAGGGCCAATGCATAAAATTTCATTTGCAGCCACTTTCCCTGGGCTCAGGCAAAACAGGGGCATAGAGGCCTAGAGATGCTTGAGGAGAGTCTGAGGATGGTGGTTCAGGGGAGAGAACTGAGGGAGCAGCTGCTAGGATCCCTGTGCTTTCATTCCCCATAAGGTAGGAGCCATCTTTCTCAGGCAGAGCACTCCTCTCCAAGTGGCATAAACCTGAGGGAAAGCATTAGCTTCGTCTACAGGAATTACTCTGCCTCACCCTGTGGTGCTTAAACCTGACTGCAGATTATAGATGGACTGGATTAACAACTGAGGAGACAAACACAGACTATGGATCACTGGTTGTCTCAAACAGGCTGCCTTCAGCCAGACTGGGAGACCATCTGACATCCCCAGGGGTGGATCCAGAAAGAGAAGACAGTGGTAAACATGAGAGTCTACTGAGACAAATTCCACTGTGGTCTTTTTCATGATTTGTGTTATTTTCTCTCCTGCATAGTTTTTAACATTCATTTTTTGTCCTTCAAGTTTGTGCCTATTAGGTCATTAGTTTTCATATTGTAGTTTATGCCAAATCTCATATTTTGTTCCTCCTTTCTGTTACTCCATTTCACCTTCTCTCTTCTTATTTTCATTTAAAATTTTCTCACCTGCTATGACTTGTTTCCATTCTGCACTCTTACTATTTCTCCCCCCTCCAGCCTCTCAAAACCATTTTTCTTGTCATTAGTCATCTCACATTCTTTCCCCTATTCTTAAAATACCTTTATTCTCTCTCCACTTTATCAATCTTTGCTCATTGTTTGTGAATTTGATGGTTGTTGTATTTCTTCAATTTTGTTTCTTCACTATATTGTATTTCAAATCTCAAATTTCATCATTCCCCACTTCTACTCCTTTTTGCCTTCCTCCTTCCCTTCCTTTTCTTCATTTTAAATATTAATTTTCCCTGCCTTATCCTGGTTTTCATTCCTCAGTCTTAGTATTCCTTCTCCCTCTATCCTACCAAAATCACTTCTCTTTCCTTTAGAAATCACTTTTTCTTTTTTCCCCTCTTATTCCCATCCTAACTATTTAACCTTTGCTCTTTTGTTGTTGATAGTACCATGGTGGATCTTTTTCTCCAATTTGGTTCTTACTTTTTTTCTCTCACTGTATATTTCTTTTAAATTTCTGTTTAAACCTAATACTATATGCTTCCCTTCTCTTACTTAATTCTGCCTTCTTCCTTCCCTTTTTTATTTATGATGTAAATTTTACTTTCTTTCTCTCTTCAACTTGTCCCTATTCCCTACTTTTATTATTGATCCTCCCTCTAGGCTCTCAAAACCATTTTTCTTTCAGTTAGTCATCTCATGTCTGTTTTTCCTTTCTTATAATATTCTTACCTCTTTACACCTTTAGAATATTGTCTCATTGGCTGTCAATAGTGAGGTTGTAGATGGGGGTTATTTTTGTGAGTGTGTGTTTGTTCCCTGGGCCCTTTGGTTTTGTTCTGGCAGCACCTGTACAACAGCATACAACACGTGGTAAGCGGAGTGACTCTCAGTCAGCCAACCAGAGGGAAGCACCCATCAAAGAATGACCAAACAACAACCAGAACCCAACTGTAACCAGAGAGCCAACATAAATGGCATAAGGGCATCCAAGAGCATCGTGCTCAGGAGATCAAGGAGACTGTACCATTGAGTCCCACAGGTCTCCCACCACAGATCACACCACGAAGACAGGGAGTCAAAGCAGATCACATTTTTTTGCCAATATGTCTCCTAGGGCAAGGGAATAAAGGGAAAAATTAAAAAATGAGACTACATCAAATTAAAAACCTTCTGCATGATTAAAGAAAACATCATCAAAATGAAAAGAGAACCAAATGTATGGGAAAGCATATTTGCTAATGATACCTCACACATGAGTTTCATCTCCAAAATATATAAAGAACTCATATGACTCAACACCAGGAAGACAAAAAATCCAATTAAAAAGTGGGCAAAGAATCTGAAAAGACACTTCTCCAAGGAGCACAGACAGAGGGCGCATAAACATATGAAAGGATGCTCAACATCGTAGCCATCAGAAAGATGAAAATTAAAACCACAATGAGATACCACCTTACACTGACCAGAATGGCCATCATAAACAAATCAACAAACAACAAGTGCTGGCGAGGGTGTGGAGAAAAGAGAACCCTAGTGCACCATTGATGGGAATGCAGCCACTGTGGAAAACAGTTTGGAATTTCCTCCAAAAACTAAAAATGGAACTGCCTTTTGACCCAGTGATTCCACTGCTGGGATTTTACCCTAAGAATCCTGAAACACCAATTCAAAGGAACCTGTGCACCCCAATGTTCATAGCAGCATTATTTATAATAGTCAAGTAGTGGGAATAACCTAAATACCCATTAGTAAATGAGTGGATCAAAAAACTGTGGTACATTTACACAATGGACTACTATGCAACCCAGAGAAAGAAGGAACTCCTATCCTTTGTAGTAGCATGTATGGAGGTAGAGTATTGTGTTAAGTGAAATAAGCCAGGCAACAAAAGACAAATACCATATAATTTCACTTATAAGAGGAATCTAATGAACAAAACAAACAAATGAGCAAAATAGAACCAGAGGTATGAAAACAAGGAACAGACTGACAGCGACCAGAAGGACGGGGGTAGAGAGATAAGGGGGTGAAGAAAGGGAAGGGTCTGTTCAAGGAACAGGTATAAGTGACCCATGGACATATATAGCAAAGTGGTGATTGACTATGGAAGTGGGGGCATGGATGGGGCAGGGTAGAGCAATGGGAGAAAATTGGGACGGCTATAGTAGAACAACAATAAAAAAAAAATATTGCCAGACATTTTTATTTGCATATGTGTATACATTAGTCAGTTCATTTCTATATTTTGCTTATAAACATAAGGAATATTTTTAGAAGTTATTTGCCAAAGTGAGGTTACACTATACATAGTTTTTAATTCATCTAAATTTAAAGATATGGAAATTTTTAATTTAAAAATATACCTTTAAACATTTTAATATACTGACTAATATTTAATTGTGTATATGCATGCAATATTCAACTCATTTCTTATTTAAGTCATTCTTTTTAATGGGGCATATTATTTAGTATAAGGAGAAATTTGTAGAAATGTAATTTCTCAGTGAAAAATCTACACATATACATGTATATATATTTTCTCTAGATTATAAATAAAATATAATTTGATAAAAATTTAAATGTTACAGAAAAGATGTGTTATTACATATTATTAGTATTAAATTTTAAAAAAGACTATATTTAGCATACTATTATGTAATTTTTCCACTTATATATTGGTCAATTTTCCCATCGATATGCTCGTTTCTATTCCATTTTTGTAGTGAGCTATTGCTATTCTATTTTATAGACGAACTATAGTTTAATACTTCCTTTAATGATGAATGTTGAGATTGTTGTTATATTTTCCCATCTGTATTTATGCACATTTCTGAGACTGTTTCTTTAGATAAACTTCTATAAGTGGAAATGCTCAGTCAATAGCCATAAACCTTTAAGTACTACAATTTATTTCTAAATTGCCCTTTTATGAGTTATACTCCACTAATAGTGTATTAGAATGCTCATTTTCACATGGATTATGGACATTTAAAAGTTTTGGGCATATGTTGTTAAACAACTATTCAGAAAATTTGAACCAACTTAGGTTCCCTCTAGCAATTAAAAAAATTAAGGAATGAAGGAGAAACAAGGAAGAAAATTTTTAAAAAATTGTTTTTTCTTACTCAATAATTATGATTCTACTTGCAATTTTGATTAATGATAAAAATGACCTTAATTTTCTATATAAGTTCCACACAGAAAAATAATATGGAAACTATATTGTATTTTTTACTCCTGAGAAACTGATCCATTAGCAAATAACCTTTCCCACTTCCTACTGAAGTGCTAGTGTCATCCTTAGAGATTTATAGGAGCTTTCTGAAGCTCAAGGTCTTTAAATCACTAACATTGATGCCCTTGGTAGACTCCTAACAAATAAAAAAAATTTATCGCACATACATTAGAGTATATATTTACTCATAAATTATTTCTAAAATAGCTTCTAGTCAAGCATTTTGCCATATTTTTAATGTAAGCAGTGTGCTCACAGTATATAGCAGCTTCTGAGGTTGTCTGAAGCTTCAGGAAAAGAGGGTATTTAGAAATAGAATGCAGTTATCAAAGAACACGCTTGAAACCCTTTTGAAAACTGAAAACATTGAGATGGTTCAGGGCAATGTGGGGTGTTAGTCAAATTAGTTTATTTTACTTGCTTCATCTCTCTGATCCGTTCTATAAGCCACTATATGTAAGTATGACTGCCTGTGATGTGATAAGAACCATGGAAATCACTTATATACTGTGGAAGTGTGATGGCACTAGACTACTAGCCCTGGAGTTGTACTAGCCTGACTGATATAATGATCCCTAAAAAGTAAAATGCTTCTTAGGCTTCAGATTAGCTGTGATAATGCCTATCTAACAAAGAGATGATCCAGCTGTCCAATACCAAGTCATCCTGCTGTTTTGTTTTCAAGGAACAGAAAAGTGCATTATATATCCATGGCCTTTAGAATTCATAAGGATCATAGTAGTGTCATACAATTAAGCATAAATACTTAAAAGAATACTAACTACCTCTAGCTTAGGCATGATGGCTCAGGCCTTCCAATGTTTGTGAATAGTGTGTGATCCTTGTGATATGAGAGAAATTCAAGTTTAAAAATTAACTCCAGATGAAAATTATCACATGTGTTCTTTTGGACTCCTTGTGTTAGCATTTTGGAGGTGAGAATTGGGTCTCATGTTCATTCAAAAATGAAATAAAAGAAATATAAAACATTATTAAATAAGATTAAACTTCCTAAATTATGAACTCTAATATTTTCCTTTTGCTTTCTGTTTGAGTTTCGAGTTTATTTTTTATTTGCATTTCTTTACTTTGGAAAATATATGTATTGTTTGCCATCCTTTGAAATTTCAAAAGGCCAATCACACATTGCAGTTTGTCAGATGAAGTAACATGGGAATATTTGACAAAAATCAGCAGTTCTGATGACCTTTGATGAAGCCTGGAGCTATGAGATAATATAGAAAAAAAACTCTGGGAATAAATCCAGTAGACTAGAGTTCAGAAATAGAGCTCAATATTTAAACAGATATAATTAAAAAAAAAAGATGTCAACAGCAAAAATAGATTCTTTTCAGGGTGAAATGATAAAAACTTCAGAAATTTATCATCACACATTTTCTCTGGAACAAACAAACAAACAAAAGTAGTCTCTTTTCTTTCATTAAAATTGATTTGATTTTAATTTTGACAGTCATTGGAAGTTATCTATCATCTATACTTTTGACAGTGAAGCAAGAAAAGTGTTCTATGAATAGGATTTTTTTATGATTTGGATAGTTGTCATTACTAGAAGGTTTTGTGTGAATAATAGATGCCAAACTTGGCTTGACTCCTCATTTCCAGTCCTTTTCAGTTCTTTTGTATCAAATTGCTAATAACTAGCTTCACCTTTTGTCACCAAAAAAGAGTGGCTTTTTTGTTTGCCCACAGAACTGTATCACTCAGTGCTGAGCAATGAGTTATCACAAGATGATAATCCACTCCTTTGGAAACAGGTCTGCGAATCCACAGGCACTTCCAGAAATAGCAGACTGCAGGTTTTTCAGCACTTTTATACCCCTTTTGAAAGCTGTTTATTAAAACTGGAGAGAAGCTGGCTAACTGAAAGAGAAAGCTACACCAAATAGGCCTATTTCCCTGACTGTGGAAACTTTTTTTTTTTTTTTTTGCCTCAAAGGGAATGGTCCATGAGAAACTTGAGTAACTTTAATGCATTTTAGACAATCCATCCATACATGCATTTTTCATTCTTAAGGCTTCTTTAGTGTTAAGAAACAGATTTCAAGAGCAATAGTTTAGGATATTTTAAAAACAGAACTGATTAGCTGTTCTCATTCAGTGTCCCCGTAGGATAATCATTTACTAGAAAAATCGTATTTACTGGAGAATTATTTTTCCTGTTTTCTTTATCACTTGGCATGTCTATAGTATGCTGGAGAGCAACTGGCTACCTGAAAGAGAAAGCTACACCAAATAGGCCTGTTTCCCTGACTGTGCAAATGTTTTCTTTTGCCTCAAAGGGAGTGGTCCATGAGAAACTTGAGTAACTTATAGCGCATTTTAGAATGCAGGGAAGCTGAAGTATTGTGAGTTGTGGGATAGGGGATTTAGTGCAGGAATTAGAGCTTCCACAGTGTGGGGGTTGGTGCAGGTCCAGGTGGGAGTTGGAAGAACAGAGGGAGAAGCCAGGTGTCACCAGGCACCCAGGCGGATGGTGAAGAGAAGGTCACGGAACGCTGGGGAGCGGCGCCTGCGTGTAGCAGCCGCCGCCGTGGGTTTGCGGCCAAGCATTGGTGGTGGGCCTCCGCTCCTTTTGGTCAGCAGGGTCAGCTTGGACAGATTCACCATACACCGAATGAGGAGAGCGAGGATAAACTAGAACCTGCTGGCGTCTGCAACTTCTCTCACCAAGTCGAATCACGATGATTTTCATTCAGAGCAGTGGCTCCTTCTTCACTTCTTCCAAATCTCATGTGAATTCCCCCTTTGCTAGTTTTACTCAGAACCACACGGGGAGGGGCATTCTAGAAAATGAAGTTCGTGCTTCTCCAGCTTGACCCACTGCAACCCCCATGGTATATAACAGAGAGGGCAGTGATAGCCTATAAGAAAATTATATTTCTACCCCGTATTATTACCCCCTACAATAAAAAAAATGTCTTGAAAAGATTTAATTTAGAAATAATGGTAACATTTTAGGATATTTTTCAACAGCCTCACTGAAACCCTGTCTCTTTCAACTTTTATACAGTATTTACATTATTGGCTGGTGGTACACAAAGTATCAAAACTCTAGTGGAGTAATATTTCAAGATCAAGTTTTCATGTGGGTGATTCTGAATATTCTGTGTTGTGTGCTCCAAGGCATCTCTTTCTACCATGGCCTACTACACAAAGGAACACAATTTCTCACGGGTATACATGTTTCTTTCATACCACCATTGTAGAGAATCACCAGTGTTTTGAAAGATGGGTGAAGAAAGTATTTAGGCAACCTTCGAACTCAGCTTTTCCTGAGTTCTAATTCATTGAAGAAGAAAAAAAAGAAAGACGCACTGGTGGAATGTATTTCCTATCCATATTAAACTAGAAAGTAAATATTTTTTCAATGCAAGTCAGTAAATAAAAATGCCCTCTATTAAGGAAAATCTTTTTTTTTTTTTCAAAAGCATTACCTTATTTCCAAACCATTCTAAAGACTGGAACTTGCCGTTCTTGTCTTTTTTTCACAGGACTCAATTGGCCAGACTGGAGGTTGCCTAACTTACTCAGCTCACAGCACCCTAATATTGTAGTAGTTTTTTAGAGTGCTCCTAGGTCAAAAGATTTATCTCATAATTCTCTTTAGCTTATGTCTAAACTAATTCCTTTACTAAGTTCATTAAGCTGCAAGCAGCTTAATAGCAATAGCTCATGTGCTGTTTGGTAAATGACACCATGTTTCCTTCGAAATGGAAAATATCCTACAGTGTCTATGTGAATTCACGGCAGCACCAGGGGCCCCTCCACACATAGTTTGGGAACTGTAGGGCTAGACTGAGAACAAAGCCGCAGCCAAATGTCTCTCTTGTCTCATTTCTCTGCCTGGGCTCTTTCCAGGTAATTTTTCTGTGTGGTAGATATTCTTAAACAAGACAAAACAATTATCAGTGTAAGTATTGAGCACTATTTCTGAGTTCCAGTCTACTGAGTTTATTCCTGGGGAATATATATATTTACCATACTGCTGTACCTAATACCAGATGGTTATTTTCCCTACCCCCAATTGGAGGGGAGTGGTGATACTAGGTACAGAGGTATGGTGATTAAAAGATAAAATTTGTCTGACTCAGCTCTTCTAAGAACGTTTTTCACCCTGGGGTCAAAATTATTGTGTAACTAGTTTTCTGTAATGTTCTGGGGGCTTGAACAGCTTTTTCTGAGTCTGTTCCTATGACAGAGAAGATGCACTTTTTTTTCCCCACAAAAGCAGCAGCACAGATCTCTATCATTAAGGTCTCTAGCACCAGGTTGCAGTGATGCTCTGACTCACAAGGGCCTTGAAGCATTTGAAGTCAGGTTCATTAGCTAGGGCCATGATAACTATCTAGCTTCTCCTCGCCTCCTCACAAGTGATGACAGCCTTTCAGGCAGTGAGGAAAGAAGCCCAAGTTGTGGCCCAGCCTCCTTGGCAGCATCTTGAATCCTGAGCTAGCAGAGCCCGGACTCTGCCAACGGGAGCTGCACACAAAAGATGGGACTGACGCATGTTACGTGGGCCCCGGGTGGTGCCTAGGAACGAATTAGGAAAATCTGTTAAATAAACTTTCTTAAGGAAAGGAAAGCTCGGAAGCACTGAGATTTGGGCATAAATTTACTCATGGAATGGTGGAGACTGTGATTCTCATGTACACCTGGAGATCCAGTCCTTTCACTCTGGTTGCAGAAGTCTGACTACACCTTGCCTCTCAGCAGGGACTGTTCCTTACCCTTGCTGCGCCAGTGGAGAGGGGATTCTCTCCCACTGCTGACTGTAAGAGTTTAGAAGTAAGGACAGGTTGCCAGGGTGGGAAGACAGACACACTTGTTTGAAGATACCTTTCATCAGGCTCAGAAGAACTACCCTTGCAGACTATGAGTGATTTGTGATGCAAGTTTTCTATGCAAACCGAAACTGGGGAATCTTTAGTCTCTCTTCATTCCTGCTAATTCCAGTACTCTTGGATCAAATGTTTAGCCCCAAAGTCTTTATTCCTACTCCCAGGAGACTTTGGAGAGTTTCATGTGAAACTGAATCTTGGCTGCCCAAACTGATATTTGAGAATCCTCCTTCATTTAACTGCAAACTCTTCCTTCCCCCCAACATTAAAAACTATGTATCCAAGTGACCCATAAGTCTCATTTTTCTCTTGAAATCTTTTGCTATGAAAAATGCTCAGTTCCAGTGACTCTAATCACTTAATGAGCCCTCTTATCTTTTTGCTGTTCCACCTTCTAAATTACTTATGAAGGGAGCCAACTTAAAGTGCCCATCGAGGCATTTTTTTTTTTTTTAAGGAAACAGATGCAGGCTCAATTTTGCATACCAACCCAGAAAAGGAGCATCTACACTTCTTAGGATTCAATTTGAAGTTTTGGTTAACTAATTTTAGCCTAAATAACTCTGACAATGTGGAAAATTCATTGAGGGTGTAAGAGGAAGACATACGTATGCTACTCCTTAGGAAGGTTCCTTAACATTTCTTCTCATAAGTATTTTAATTCTCAGAATAGGCTCTTTACATCTTTACACTAGGACAGATTAGAGTCAAAATACTTATTTCAAACAGGTATTTGAGAATTTTTATAAAAATATGTGTCATTCCCACTGGCATTAACTTTTTCATAGTTTTGTATAAAATCAGAAAAAAATACAATTTGAAACGAAGGTGCTCCGAAAAGCCGGAAAACCATGCCTGGATTTGTGAACTGTTTTCATTAAAGTTGCTTTTAAGTGAAATGTTATTTTATTTTATTTTACTTTATTTTGGGGGGTGGTGGCTGTAAATTACAACATAGGAGATAGAGCCAATAATATTCTAAAAACCATGTATGGTGTCAGATGGGTGTGAGATTTATCAGGATGACCACTTAGTAAGTTATATAATGTCTAATCACTGGGGTGTACACTGGAAACTAATGTAATATTATATGTCAACTGTAATAAAGAAAAACAAAATGAAAAAATAAATAAAATAAATTATAACCATATTTTTAAAATATTTAAGGATATTTTAAATAATTTTGTAATATTTGTTTCTTAGAGGAAATTCTGCAACAGATCCTTCTAAACAGGAAGAATTCTTGGGTACAGTCATCAGAGACTCCCAAATATAGGTACTTTGTGGTCGTATTTTTATATAATAGTTTTTTTTTAAAGCGGACATCTCTTGGATCCGAAAGTTTCCTCAAGCCCAGTTGTCCTTCATTTTAAGAGAAGCGGGCCAAATGCGGGGGGTGCACTCTCTTGTCCTGAGGTGCTAACTCTGTGTGCTCGTGTGTGTGTATAGATGGAGACCAGGTAAGGGAGGGCAGGAGAAGGAAAAGCATAGTCAAAAAGTCAGAGCCGGCCTCTCTCTAATTGCACAAGCATCGTTTCACTCGCCGTCGCTGTCTCTCGGGCTTCCTCCTTTGGGTTCCCGGGCTCAGAGTGCGCTGTGTTAACTAGCATATTTCTCAGTGTGACCTGAGTTTTAATCGGGCCCCCTGTATTTAATGTTCATCCGTATGCTACATTCTCTTTCTCCATTTTTCTCATTCTCTCTCTCAATCTCTTTGTCTGTGTCTCTGTTGCTATCTCATGTGTGTCTTTCTCTCTCTCTGTCTCTGTCACACACTTCACCAAGGTCAAAGGCTTGATAAAAAAAGGAGTCCACAGTGAGAAAGCACCAAAGGGTAATTTAAGGTAAATATATGGATTTTTAAAGGAAAACTCACATCCTTTTAACAAGTACAAATATTCATGCTAAAGTAAAAAAGAAAAGTTTAAGAATGATGGTCCATATACATTATTTCCCATACAACCTGTTGGTGAAGAGAGAAGCTCCGGAAGTATTAAAACACTCCATTTATCTGACAGTTACTAGAATTCATTTTTATATAATTAAATCATGATAATAACACTCCATTTTTTTATGGCAAAAAAGTCTTCAAAAGTATTCTAAAGTGGTTTCCTAAGTGTGTGTTAGTCGTTTCTTTTCAATTAAAACCAGGATTTTTGGAAAGTAAAAATTGTGCTAATGATATTAGTACACATCCACACACATTCTAATTACCAAATTATCCTTTTTGTTACCACTGAATATGGATTGTAAATTTTTATTTTTTACCATAGATATTGGTTTCAAATAGAAAAATTGAGACAGTAAAGCTGAATAGGTGCTAATGGGCTTTTAAAAGCTATAATTCATGAGCACCCAGAACAGGTAAAATTGATATCTGTGGGGAAGGATTTGCAGTGATAACATTACAATCAGTAATAATCTATGAGCTATATTGTTTAAATATAATGATTGCACAGGGTGTTTTATAGCAATACAATCGCCTAAGTGACCAATTCATGTTCTATAGTTGTCTCTTCCCATACCGACCCTCCTTCTTGATAGTCATCTCTTTGATCAGACAAACACAGTCATTCTTAGGACTGGCCCTTGACTTACAATGACAGAGGATAGATGGGTAGCTGGGATTTAGGACCAGCAAGGAAAAGGTTAGGAGAAATAGTGAGTAAAAAACAAAGCTGATAAGCAGCAGTGACAACAGGTGACAGTGACAAACACTTAGCTGTGCCTTGTATTGAGTACAGAAGATATCGGGCAGAATTCTTTGAACTATCTCACTACCGTAATCTCATGAATGGAATTCCCACTTGACTACTGTGCAGCTTTCTCCTTAAGTTAATGCTGTTGGAATATCCAAGTTTGAACTTCCTTCTCCTCCCATCTGTCTACTGCCAGATTATGATTTTCATTATCTGCTCCTATCTGCCCTAAACTCACCTCTGAGATCACAGTTTGAGTCTATTACCAAATACTCATAACCACAAATCTTATTCCCCACCTAAGAACCTCTGGTGCTGATCTTGAAGCATTCCTCCTGTGCACATTTTTCTAATTTTCCTGTGCCATGCTGGCAGGGAAACCTGTACTTACACAAATATTATGATCAGGCTAAGAGGTGAATCAGCCAGCGCTCAGGAAAACAACAAGATGAGTATCTGGGAGACAGGAAAGGGGCCTGTCAAGGCAATTAGACAGAGAACTCCCTGCAGAAGTCGGGAGTCAGGTAATCTACAGGTTCTGAAGGTTAGGAACATGACAGGAGAACATAACCGTTCTCCAGCAAACATTTATTAAACATTTACCATGTTTCAGCCCCTCGATTATGAAGTCTGATCAGTTCGTAGATGTTTATACACTTTTCACAAGGTCAGGAATTAATTCAGGGCATTAACAACCCAAAGCCCCAGTATGTGGGCATACTGGTAGAATGAGCATGCCTGGCTGAGGGAGAGACGCTTTGATTAATCTAGCAGAAGCCTGAGGACTGAAATTGACCACTTCTGACTCAAGAGTGTGACTGGCTGCCTTGATGCAGTGTGGATGAGTCCAGCACTCTCTGCATACCAACCCCCTTAAAAAGCGCCTTCCAAGTAATTCTCATTTGCCATTATGTTTAGAATGACCGAATAGGCTAAAAATATTGATTCATATAAAGATATTTGTTAAACACTTGCTACAAACTTTTACATGCAAAAATAAATTAGAAAGGAACTCCTACTCTCATGTAGTTTATATTCGAATAATATACAAGTATCTGTAACCAAAGCTGCAATTTAAACAACATAAAACTGATAGAATTGAGAAGAGCTTGATGAAATTTCAAGAAAAGCTTTGTGTAGTAAAAGAGTATTTGAGCTGCAGTTTGAAGTACGCTTCACACTAAAATCATGTTTTTTAATACCAAAACAATCTATGTTTACTTTTGAAAGGTTATAAAATACAGATAAACTATACACATACACACAGAACCACACAAAATAATTCTCTAATTCATAGAGAACCCATACATGTATAATATATATGTATATATATGTGTGTGTGTTTCTAGACTTTCAGTGTAAATATGAATGTGAATATACATATAAATATACTTATAAATTAATATATACAGTAGCTGTTTATTTTTATAAAAACAGAACCATTTTGTATATGTTTGTTTTGTGACATAATTTCTCTACCAAACAACACACTATGAATATCATTCATGGAAATCAGTATTAATCTATAGCATCATTTTTTATTGCCTAAATACCATATACATTGTGTATAGGTATATTATGATTTATTTAATCCAAAATGTTGGGAACTTGGGTTGTCAGATTTTTTCCCTATTATAAACATGATGAAAAGAAAATCCTTGAAACAAATTCCTTCCCTTAGCAATGAATTCTAGAAGTGAAGATTCTGGGTCAGCGTGTATGTGTATCGAAGCAATACCCAGACACGGGAAAGTACTGGTCACCGGGGACAGTAATGGCTGATAAGGCTTTGCCTGAAGAACAGGGTAAAAGGGACATCTGCTTGGGCTGCTGTAACAAAACTGCTGTAAACCGAGTGGCTTATAAACAACAGAACTTTATTTCTCACAGTTCTGGAGCCTGGGAAGTCTAAGATCAAGATGCCAGCAGGTTCAGGGCTGAGTCCTGAGGATGAGTCCTGGTTCGTGCTGGCATCTTCTCGCCCTGTCCTCACACAGTGGCAGGGGCTCAGGAGCTCTGTGGGATCTCTGTAATGAGGGCACTAATTTCATTCATGGTGGCTCCAACCTCGTAACCTAATCATAGCTCAGAGGCCCACCTGCTAATAGCATCACAGCGTGCGTTAGAATTTCAACGTATGACTTTGAGGGAACACTAACATTCAGACCATAGTGGGAAAGTAATAAAAGTTTTAAAAATATGGCTGTAAAGTTAGGATAAGAACAGAATTTTCAGACTCTTTAATGGTAGATCAAAGAATGTAGGCATATCAACATTCAGCATTTAATAGTTTTTAATTTGATGCTGTGAATAGACTCTGCAGGTTTTCTTTCCTCAGAACCACTGAGAGTTGTTGGTGCCTTTGCTGTGGTGCTTTATATTGAGGAATAGTTACATAAGTGCTTTTGATAAACAGCAAAACTACCTCGTTTTCAGCACTCATGGGTGCTTGACTAAATGATCACAAGTGATACTCTCAGCATGAGGGTCAGGGTGTTCTACGTCCAGGAGATGACAACAGAAGGTAGCTGTCATTGTGTTAGTCTTTCTGCATCCACCCCAACTACTACAAACACACAGGAGAGCCCCATGGTGGCTGACAGAGGTTTTTTTCAATGGACCAAAGGATCTCTCCATTACGCTTTTGTTTTTTTTCCCCTCATGTGCCGTGAACAAGGTCTTCTAAAGTGACAGGACCAAAAAGCTTCTTGGAAGCCGGGGAAAGATGGAAAATCCATGGGGAGAGTTAGAACCAGCTATTGTCACTTGGGAAGAAGTTTCATTATCCTTTTTTGAATTTCTTCCACCGCTGGGAATCATTATTGTTGCGGCATTCCTTCTGATATTTTTATAACTATGTTTATTTTAATACATGGTTCATTATTTGTTTTGGAACAGTGGTCCAAAAAAATGCTTCTAAATGCCCGTTTAACTCAGCCAATGAGATGTTTCATCTCCTCTGGTGTCACTTCTTGCAACTTGGCTAAGCTTTGATTTTGGATGAGAGTATAAGCCCTGTGGGAACTCTTTAGGACGGCAACATTGATTGGCCCCCTCTGTGGCTGACTAAGCAAATTCAATAATTATTGATTTTCTCCAGAATGAAGAGATTTGTGTTGTGCCCCTCAGTCTCAGGATGGGGAAATATGACTTTTGCCCCTGAACTTGAAAACAACAAACTCTATTAAATTTAATTAAGTAATAATTCCAATTAAGCAGAAGCAGGCCACGAAAAGGCATTTCTTTCTCTCTGAGCGCCTTCCTGCTCCAGCAGCATGAGGGCTTCTGTGCAGTTGGAGTCACATGTTTGATTGACTGGGCTTCCAGGCTGGTGTTTACACGGCTGTATTCATCTTGCTCTGATGACTGTGACATGCCACCCGGATGCAGCGAGGCTGACAGGGAATGTGAGGGGAACAGACAGATGACAACGTCTCCATTCTTCAGACCCAATGCAGGATGATCTGTCACCTGATGATAGGCCACAGCCTGTCATTTATTTACTTACAGCTTTAATGTGGGTAAAATGAGCAGGAGAAGGGGAGGGGGAGTGACAAGAGGCAAAGAGAAAGTGAGTGGTTACAGGGAAGAAAAACCTGACAGACCCTTTTCGACATCAAAATATCAACAACAGCCATTTCATACATCTCAATGGGCATGCCAGCCCAGGAGCCAATTATTAGGAGCATTCTGGGCAAGAAATCAGATTTGCAAAACAGGGATTTTAGCCATTTAGTCTGTGGGAGTGGGGTCGACAAACTACACTCCCACTTGATTATATTAAGTGCCTTGAATTTCTTGTACATTTAATTTCTGCAACATTCAGTGATCATTTTGGCAAGCACATTTTCCTTTTAGTTTTTTAATCACATTTCATGAAATAAATTGTATGTGGAATGGAAATCATCATCCACGTGTTGTTCTTCTTTAAAAGTGCCACTAGAAATCATTTATAGTCTTGAAGACAAAACCTTTGAAAATGATTGACCTGCTTGGTTTATGTGATGACATTGGTTATGGGAAAGAAATGCCTTCAAAATCTGTGAAAACCAATAGTAGACATTGTAACTAAGTTAATCCTGTAAAAATAAAACTGCAACTATTTATATTTTAAGGCGATTTTATAAACCAAAAAGTGATCTAAATAAATGAAATATTCCTGAGTTAAACAAATTTAAAGAACAAAATGCATTGTGTCATATGTACAAATACAGATTTGAGCCATTAAAAAAAATTTTAAAAGGCGTCTACAATTTGGACAGTCTTTTCTTGTTTTACAACACCAGGTCTAATTATGTCACACAGCATTCAGTGACAGGCCTCAGGAACTTCTCACATACTGATGACCTGGCATTGAGACTGTGATCTGTGCAGGGATAGTGTGCCGGGAGGTGCACCTTTATATGGCCAAAGCCCATAAAGCATTCACTAACACTCGCTACAGTGGGGTTGATGAGGTCCAGGTGTTAGGTCCAGCATTATGTCAATAATCTATCATGCAAAAATATCAATGAAATGACATATTTCATTAAAAACATTGCTCCTGGGAAATTATAACTGTAGCTTGTAGTAGCCAGAATCCCTCAGCACCAAGACTGAGTGTTACTGATGACGCTCTGGTTCTTTGTGTGATGTCCTTTTTCGGCAAGTCTAGATTTGTCGTGCATTCTCTATATATTAAAATAATTTTCCCCCTTTTTGGCTTTTCGATTTGCAGCACCCAAGCAACCGCTCAGCAGGCAGGCTGGGGTACATTTGATCTCACTTTCACTCAGTGAAGGCAAAATCTCTAAGAAAGTTAGGCACATAAATGTGACTTTCTAGAATACTGTATGGAATAGTGCATTTTAATAGAATGTGTCTTCTTTGGGAGAGAAAATACTTCCAGTTGATGCTGAGAAACTTGTTGGAGCAGATCAGATACACTCCACCCTGAGGTCCCATTAGCAAGTCTTTCCTGAATGTCTCCCCTTACTTTGAGACGTTTATGTGCATTCCTGCTGCAGGCTGCAAAGCTGTATTCAGAAAAGAGGAGGGTTTTGCCATGTCTCCATATGGGGTCCCCTTATTGAAGCTAGAAATACAAGCTACACTTGACCTGCCACTTCTCCTGTAGGTCTGTTGCCAGGAAAGGGAGATGTTGCCATGAACCCTGATGATTAAAGGGTCCTGTGAGATAGAAACTACCAACCAGCAACTTGCTGTGCCCATTTCTGGAGCTGTTAGTGTCTCTGTTTCTGGTGTGTATCATTTGTCATATTCTTTAAATGAGCTAAGTGGTGAAGTAGAGTCAACTTGAACTCTGAGAGCCATTTGATATTTTCAATACACCTTCTGAAGTTTCATTTTGTATTTGCCAGGAACCCCACTTCTTTCCTGAAGAATTTCAGGAGGGAAGATAATTTTGTCCCTTTCTGTGTATTTGCCAGTGTGTCTTTTGTGCTTGAAAGGGCCACATTATTGTCCTTGTTTCCTGCAAGGCAACGTGACGAATCCTATAACCTTGCACACAACTTGGCTGGATATTGTTTGCCTTGGATTTATGTGGACACAGGTGGTGCCCTAAGGATCCAGGTCTTTATGGGGAACACCTGTTTCCATTTCTCTTGCTTGCATTATTGCAGGGAACGACATATGTGAGGTGGAGCCTTAGGTTATATTTGCAAAATCAGCGAGGTGAAGAGTATTAAATATTAGGGTTTTATTATAGCTAAGCCTTATTATTCTTCTCAACAGTCTCTCATGGTTCTTTAGCCTTTTTATATCTCTGGTTAGATGCTGGTGACATGGGAGGAACTAGGAAGAAAAAGGAAGAAAGGCAGGATATTCGTGGATCTGATCCTACAAGACATTTGCACCTTCAACTCCCCTATATGTAATCAATGTTTTAAAACTGACCAAGTATTTCAGTATCTAGGATCACCCACTCCAGTGTAGCCTATAATAATTTTAATAGTCAGTATGTAAAAATTATATATTGTTTCTTCTTCCATCAAATATTAATTAGGTCCTCCCATGCATAGAGTACTCTGCAGACCCTTTAAACCATGATCCTGATCCTGATCTATTTAACATGTACACATAAATTTAAAACAAAAAACAAAAAAACCCTCACATCCTCTATCCTTCTGTAAACTGGAATAGCTCTTTCTCATTTCCTGTCTTTCACATTCTTTTTGTAGCAAAGGTGAAAAGTAAAAGTAATTATCATTTACTGGGACATTTTTGGCTGAGACCATAAACTTTATCCAAATATTTAATGTGTAATTTTTATCACCTACCATTTTTATTCTTGACCCAGATGGGATGCTAGTTCCATCCAGTATCAGTCTATTCATATCAAACATAATCATAGATAAGCAGCTAGACTGCACAATATATTTGCAACTGAATATTGCTTCCCCATTACACTTGGGAGCAGGGATGATGTTTAAGATACCTATCCTCTTTAGCAGCTGAGCACTGATCAGTGACAGTGGGGGTTGGCTATAAACAACTGGTACAGCCTGATTAATGCCACCCACCCATTGCAGGTGAGGAGCTGATGGTGACAGTGGAAGAGAAGCCACCTTCCTGGCGACAAAAAAAACATAATTTATGAAGTCATTGCCTTCTGTATTAGCTTCCTGGGGCTGCCATAACAAATAACCACAAACGAGGTGGCTTGAAACAATAGAAATTTGTTTTCTCACAGTCCTGGAGGTACGAAGTCCAAACAAGATTCTTTCTTGCCTCTTCCAGCTTCCAGCGGCTTCTGGCATCCCCTGGCTGTGGCAGCAACACTCCAGTCTGTCTCCGCCATCATCTGGCCTTCGTCCCTGTGTATCCCTGTGCCCTTCCGTCTTCTCGTAAGGACGCCAGTCATTGGTTTTAGGGCATACCTAAGTGCACAATAATTTTGTCTCAAGTACTTTAACTAATTACATTTGCGAAGATCTTATTACCAAGTAAAGTCACATTCTAAAGTTCTGAGTGGACATGATTTGAGGGAAGGCCCCTTTGTAACCCAAGATGACCTCGCTCACTTTCACTATTTCTTAGAATGGTGTAATTGGCAGGAGAGTCTCAAATAGCAGGTGAAATTTTTTTCAGTGATTTTCTCTCTGAGTGGTGTGGTGGGGAAGTGTTCATTTTTTGTTTTTGTATTGATTCATCTATCTATTTATTTCTCCACTTAATGGAGATGAAGAGTTCTGAAATGCTTCCCATCGGGGCTTAGAATTTAAAATGATAAATCTCTTCAAAGTCTCTGGAAGTAGTTTCCTGTTTATGTTTTTCTTTTCATTTTTTTGGCAAACATTTCATTTTTTAATTTCTTAAAAAATCTGGGTGGAGGTGGGAAAAGGGAGAAAAAGAGGGAACAACTGTAATAGCATGAACAATAAAAATTAAAATTAAAAACATGATGGTTTGGAAGAAGGAGCTATTAAACTTCCTTGTGCATCGATGTTCACCTGGAGATCTTGCCCCCGTTATAATGTAAATTCTGGCTCAGAAGGGCTGGGCTGAAGGCTTCAGAGTCTGCATTACCTAATAAGCTTCCAGTTGATGCTGATGTGGTTGGTCCTTACAGTAATAACAGTAACACTCTGTGCAGGAAGGGATTCAAAAGAGAGATGTGGATGCCATTTGTTCTTCTCAGCAGCCCAGAGAAGGAGGTGCAGCAGAAGCGTCAGTCCTGGCCTTAGAGAGCAGGACATGAGGCTCAACGGGGCTGGATTTTGCCCATGTTTCCTCTGTTACTGATGGAGTGGGGCTGGGGCTTTTATGTCTCAGTTAGAGTTCCACCCATTATGTCAAGGAACAGCCTGATTGTCACAATTTTCTTCTTGTCACAGTCCTCAGGGAGACCTCCTCTTTATTTCCTTTTCCATATTCAGATTTTCATTCATTTTAGGTTTAGGGATATGTTAGCTTAACCATCATGGCTTTGGGGTCAGTCTGAGCTGTGTTCTCACCCAAATTTTGCCAGCCTTGTAATGCTGGATGAGTAATGCAACCTTTCCAGGCCTCAGCATTCTCATTTAAATGGAGAGAATAATATCTGTCTTGCAGGAAGATAATGAGGAAAATTAATTTAATACATTTATAGTATGTCGCAAAGTGACATACCTTTCTATAGCTTTTCTTTTATTATAGCCCAGATGAAAGGGGGGCGGTCTGAAGAACAAGTGTTTTTTGAGTCTCGTGGGTGGCTTTGGGGTTGCTGGTTGGTCTTGGACAAATCTCAGACATTTTAAGTCTCAGTTTCATCATTTGTAAATTGATGGGGATTTCTAAGTACATTTATTTCCATGATTTATGGGCGGAAGACTGAGAGAAAAGGCAAACAAAGAAGTATCCCATTTACCTAGTTAACGCAGAATGATTTAAACTGCATGTGAGGAAAACTTAGGAAACTTCCAGATAAACCTGAGGAACAGAGAATCTCTGTCAGAGGTCTAGAAAATTCTTTCAATGTTTGAGATAAAGAAGATGAATGAGGTATTTCTTGTATATTTAAGGTTGAGTAGAGGTTATTCTTTACAAAAAAAAAAAAACCTTTACTTTCCATTCTTTCAAAAGATAATTGCACAATATTCACATTCCTCAGAGCACTTTGAAGACCACATGGGAATTGAAAATTTTTGTCTTTCCGAAGGAATTTAGAAGCACAGAATAATGTCAGGCTCAGATCAAATAAAAATAACTTTTTAAGTCTCCATTTATTAAAAATGTATGTCTTGTTTTCAAGCATTTTCTTCCACAGCAGTAACACACGGGCAGCGCACGGTTTGAAGCTTTTTAACTAGCGGTTTTTGACAACACCAAAGCCTTTCCCTCCTGCCCAGATGTTGCTCCTTTATCAAGCCCCCTAAGGAAGCAGACAAGCCAAAGGCAGATGGAGACAATAGGCCCTCCTTGTTCAAATGAACATGTTACGTTCATTTGTCAGAAAATATAGAGACATTTGTGAGAAAGCTGACTTGGAAATAAAATCTACATGGGGTAGCCCTGTCTGACACTGCAATCTTTTATGTAGATGGTAGATGAGGATCTGTTATGCCATTTGCACAAAAATTAATACCTAAAGCAACATTTACAAGAAGTGGTTCCAAGTCCTAGTCCCATTGCAATCTCTTCTGTTCTTGTCTGAGTCTCTTATTGTTCTAGGATATTTTCAATACTCTTTCTTTCTTTTAACATACTTTGCTTTCTTTTTTTTTTTTTTTTGCTCTCTTTCCCTTAGAAATTAAAACCAGAGTGAGCTCAGCCCTTTCCTCAAATCTGTTCTGTCTATCAAGAATGTGAACATGGTATCATTCTTTTACTATAAAAGCACCCTTGTTTTTTATGTAACCCAGAATAGAGAGGAAACGAAACATGAGCATACTTGAATAGCTTGCTTTCGTGTAAGAATTTGTACTATCTTAATATTTCCGTTTGGCTAAACAAGCATCTGCTGATTATGTTCCATGTGCCAGCTCTGTGCTAGTGACAGAACAATGAAAAGATATGATTTCTACTTCCAACTAGGTTATAGTCTATGTGAGAAAATGAAATTAAACATAAGCTATCTGGGCAGTGGCTTAGACAAAACATCTATGAGGACATAGGAAGCTTAGTTCCAATTCAGACTTTTACCCAAAAATTGATAAAAAACTGTATGATAAAACTGATCTCTTTGTTTCCCTTGTTCATAAAATAAGTCCATGAGATTAGGCTGCAAGACCATTTTATGCTTGGTTATTCTCTACCGGCTGAGAGATGAAGCCTGATTCTGGCTTCCTCACCATCTGTGGGGATTTCCTGTGGCAGTGGCACTCAGTGGCCCTTAGGGCAATTGGGGGGCTGAGGGGCAGGCAGAAATGAAGAAACCCCTGAGCACAGTCGTCATTGTTCCTGCATTTTTCTAGTCCAGGGAGTGGAAAGAATGAATCAAATCTACATGTATGCCCAGTTTCTCCAAGTAGGCTTTTTCCAAGCTTTGTCTTTGAAAAGTGAATGAAGAAAACCTCTCCTCTCCCTCCCCATCTTCATTATGGTTGAGTTCTATAGCCATATGTTAGGCAAAAGGATGCTTCCTAATTCCAATCATGTGTCGTGGCGTTGAGACCAGAGTCAACCTGGGAGAGCAGGTGCTCTTCTCCAAATTCCTCCACCATTAATTTATACATTCGTAAAGTAGAAATTATACCTCCAGGGCAGTGATGCTCTTTTTATATTATACCTGCTCATTACGAGTAAAGAAGCGCACACACAGAGATGGCATCTCAGTTGCCCTGTTCCCATAAGACATAGCCTAACTCAGCAGCCATTCCTCAAGGTGTCTCAAAAGCCTCAGTTACTTTAGAAGCATAAGTGTATGCTTACAATAATCTTTTGAAATATTAAATTCTTTTTATATGTATGCAATTTTGTGAATCTTGAATACATTTTTAATATTTCTTTGATCAATGTATACTGTCTTTGGTAAGAGGAACTGGAACAGATTAAAATAAAAAATTTAAAAATTTACAAAACTGTGTAATCATAAAAGAAAGGTAACTATAAACAAACAATGGTGTTCTTTGTAAGTTTGTAGCACTGTTGCTTTTGATTTTATTCAAGCTTTAAACTGCGCTAAAGATTTTTGGAATGCTCTCAAGAAGGTGTTGGTTCATTTTGGAATTCACACACTTAACAGTTTTTTTTAAAAAATAGATTAAAACAAAAAAGAAATGAAAATGTAATTTCAACATAGTAACCACAACTTTTGAGTTGAAAACCGAACAAACTTGGTATCAAAGACTGCCATGCCTGTTTATAAAAACCAGTCTCCTTATTCACATAGATTGCACAACCGAGAAGTCGTTTCAACCAGCAATATATTTTTAAATTCACAGTGAGACCGCAGGAACTTTCCCGTTCTGGAGGTCAGCTGGAGCCCGTCTTGGAAATGGGAGCAAGGAATGGCTACTCCATGAAACACACCTGCCAACCCAAATGAGTAAGTTCTTTTGCTATAGCTTGTACTTAGAATGCAGTCTAACTTTGGTCACTGCTAAGTTTTCATTTTAGACAAAATGGTTGTAAAATATTAGGTGACCTGAAAAAAACCTTACAGTTTTCTCTAGAAATGAAGGAGTTACATTTTCCTGTTTTGTCTGACATTTGGTTTCCAGAGAGCAGCGAACTGCTCAGGAGTCAGGCATTTGGCTAAGAGGCGGCACTGTGTAGCTATAGAGCAGATTAAAGTGTATTCCTGTTCTGTTTGCTTTGCGAACAAATATTGTCCCTGAAGTTAAGTCTGTTTGACTGGATGTTCGGGGTGGGCATGTGAAGTCAGGTGCCATGCCCGGCTGTGTGCATCGAAGCTCTGCCGTCTAAGGACATCTGGCAGTGTGGAGAGCCACTGCTTGGGCTGTCCTGAGTCCTACCTCACATCTGACTTATCACCCAAGTCCTCCTGTGCTCCTCACTCAGAGGGTTTTTAGTGGTAATTACTTACTTTATAAACTCACTGCATATACCCTGCTGCCTTGCCCAATTCCGAATCTTGGTTCCATCAAGGTTTAGGTATATATTTACCAACACAACTCTGATTAAGCTGTGCAGTAAAGTGCAGTGACTTTGTGACATGTAATGTCCTTGACTTACTTGTAAATTTTGTTTAGGGTTATGTACTATAATCCAGGCTTGCCACTGGATTTTACTGTCTTTGACACAGCTGATAGAAACAGATTCAAACCCTGACACACCACTTATGAAACTAATCACTCTGCCCTTTGAGTTATGCTTTGCCTCGTATGTTTTAGAGTGGAACAGTAAGTAGTCCCCTTTATTGATCAAGTGATACAGAATTTAGTACGACTGGTTGTAAAAGTAATTACTTGAAGTGACAACAACCTTGATTTTTGGCTCCATACAAGGATGCCCTTTCTAAAAAGTCAAGTCATTCAAAATTGAGATGGGCTGCCTGGTGAGGGGGTGAGAACCCCCTCACTGGAAGTATTTAAGCAGATAACATGAGACCATTTGCCAGGAATGCCTTGGACAGAATCCCTGTGTTGGACAGAATAGGATTCTCTCTAAAGCCACTTCTCTGTGAGGTTCTATGATTGTAGCAAGTCTCGCAATCTTTAAAAGACTGTAGTTTATATCATGGATGCTCACCAGTCATATTTCTTATTGTAGTGAGCTGTCTCACTTTCCACAATTTTAAAACGTGCATTTGCCCTACTAACAGCATTCTTGATGCTGCTTTTCCCGTTCCCATCATAACAATAGTGACTGAGGAACATGCAATGACTAGACCGAGGGGAAGCAGTGAGGTGAACCAGAAAACTCCCTCTGCATTCTCAAATCCAGAGCCACACTGCACAGTTTGGCCGCTGGCTGGTGGCTGCACGTGAGCATGGTTCACAAATGCAAAACCTCAGGCCTCTCCTCCACCAAATTCAAAGCCTAACAAGCACCTACCTAATGGGGCTGTTGAAAGAACTAAAGAAAATAACTATACAATATTTAGTGCAAGGCATCACACTGGTAGTGAATTTAATGATAGATATACAATATTTGTTCATTGTAGTTGTTTTCATTATTCACCTGGGAAGTTTCTTCTCAATTAGTCAGCAAGTCTGGTACTTGCTTCCTGCTGATGGAAGATGGGTTTAATTTTGAGAGCTTTGCTCATTGCTGGCATTTTTAAAAGGGTGAGCAAATATAATCATTATTGCTATTTATGTCCTTTCACCTGTCTGTATCTTTAATTCTATAATTCTGTTGATGAAGTTATTTTTAAGAATGGCTTTCAATAAAATGTGAATTATAATGTTTAAAAGCATAGTCAATTAGAAGTTCTTTAAAAAGGCCATAATTAGACCCCCCTCCCCTAAATTCCAATCCTAGTTTTAAAAGCCCATGTTCCTGGTAGTTTACTGCCATTAGCATTGCCATCAAGGAATCTTGTTATACTTATCTGACAGAGAATATTTGGACTTAAAAATTTTTCAGATTTTTGTTTTGTTTACAGAGCGCTGATTCATACAAAAAGTGGTAGCTCCTGTTTAACGTGTGAATTATGCTTGCATGTGCGGGTTTCCTTTCCTATTGAAACAGAAATGATCCCAGTGAGTGAAAAGCAAAGATAAGCTGAGAATAGAGTTGCAATCTTAGTTTGTGCAGGTGCTGTTTTGTTAACGTCCTGGTGCATGTGCATTGTACTTTTTGCACACACAGTGATAGTCAAATTCTTTTTAGAACATACATTACAACGCTCAGCTCATTACAAGTCATGACAAAGTCCCATTGGAACCAAAGAGAAGACTTATGCTCTTTATTTGCTGAGAAGCTGTTCTCATTGTAACTCAAAGAATTTTAGTTCGGGAAGTATCAACTAGCAATTTGCTTTGTGGGTTGTTTAGACACCAGCCACTTTTTGCCTTACATTTCTTATATGCTGTATTGAGACAGCCTTAGGCTTTGCAGCTAGTCTTCTCAAACATGCTTTAGGATGATTAAAATCACACCAGGCCCAGCTGGATGTGTATGCCCAAAAATGGTGCCTCCTATTCCTCTCTCCCTCTCTTCTTCCATTCAGAGCTAAAGCAAACCCCTTCATAAGAACCTCATAAATTTTTCCCTCTGTGCACTTTAGTTAAAAGACCCTCCTGTGCTGAGCATTTGCTCTGTGGGGACACTGTGTCACAAACGCCTTGTTGGTGGATCAGAGTGGGGCATCCTGGCTCGCAGAATGCCTGATGTGTCCCTGTCATGTATCTCGCGGGCCTTCTGAGTACACTCAGTTTCAAAACACTAAGGGGAAAGAAAGGACATTTTATCACAATTCATGATACATTCAAATTTTGATACAGTTTATAGAATCGAAAGAAATTATTCCTTCAACAGATAGATGGCTTAGTAGCTTTCTCTGGGGCCACTTTTGTATTAGAAACTGTCAGGATTTTTTTTTTTTTTTTGGTCACAGAATAATTCATTCTCTTCCAATCAGGAAATTCCTAACTTGGTTTATATTGTGAATAGAACATTCTGATCCTTTGGAATATGAGAGATGGAGAGGGGTGGTGTTTGCTGCTCTATGTTCCAGTGGAACAGGCAAGTTAGGGTTTACGTCTTGAGAAATAAGAAAATATGTCAAATATCATATATGCAGTTTTATTCTGGGTTCATCAGTCTTCTCCTCTTTTTGAAGCCTAGTCTTGTCCTCATCTCACCTGCCTCGTACCTATTAACATTGACCAATAGCTTAGTTTCCCTGCAAGATCATTCACCAATGATCTCTCAATACCCTTACCAAAAATCTTTGCTGAGTCTCCAGTATTTGGTGTAATGGGTTTTGATAGTGGAAGAAGCTGAAATAAATCATTTTAGTTAGGGGGTGGCTTCCACATTTTACAGAGTAAGAATCTAAAATTTGTCTGCTATTACATATTAGATTTTATCTGATTTCTGCACTGACAGAAAAAGAAGCATTACCAATTTAAATTATGAATGCACTTCAACAGTACAACACAACCCCATTTCAGAGAGATTTTAAGTGTAAGACTACCCTGTTAACACAAACATACCTATCCTTCATGGAATATATAACCTGTACCCTGGTATTTCATGAATGGAGCAAATGTTATAAAAAATAAGCATGTATCTTCTCATGAGAGGAAATCAGGATAGCTGCTTAGGTTGAGGAGGGAGGCCGCCTCAGAGGGGGCCATGGAAGGGTGTGAGTGCATCACACCTGAACATGTTCTTTGGCTGGGGGCTGACCGAGGATTACAAACAGGCACACATTTCCAATATCTTACTCTTTCAGTTCTTTCCTTCTTTGCAACTTGTGGTTCTTTTTTGTAGGGCACCATCTGAATGACAGTGATTGTCCAATGTTCCTAACATTCAACAGGTTGACTTCAGGGCAGTATTGCTGGTGGCTTCTCCCCAACCTCCTCCTACCCTTGCACACCTGGGGTAGGTGTGTCTGGAGGCTGCCTCTCCTGCCTGTTCCGGGATTTACTTCATTGTCTCTTTGCAACCAGAGCCATTTCCGGGCCTTGGGGAATGATGGTATCTTCACAGGCAAAGGCTGGATCCTTGGTCTTAGAACAAGAGCTAGTCATTTAGACATAAAGGAGGATGAGAACTTCAAAACTAGTTATACGGCTTTTGTTTCAAAATGTCTATTGATGTGTGGTGAAGTCTATCACTGTGAAACAGGAACATTATAACAATTTGCACTTGATACTTTCTTCATGGAACATGAGTTGTCTATAGGTCCAGCCTTTGGGGAGTTCTGGTATTTACCACTTGGATTCTCTTTGACTGCTAACTTACTTTAAGAGTTATTTTCCCTACATACAGGATTATTCTTTCCAAAGGTGAAATGTAGTATTTCAGTCCCCAATGAAAAGGAAAGACTTGGTAGGTATATCGGAAAAGTCCCAGAAATCACCATCGTTTAGTTAGTTAATATTTTTGCTTTTGGTACTAAATATTTTTCATTTTATTCAAAATATTACAAATTAAGATAATAGTTTTACAAAATTGATTCAGAGATATTAATTACTTCTTAGCTTGTTTCTAGGCTTATTACAATTCATCACTTTCTTCTGATACGGTTAATATTCTTTTTTTGGAGCTGGAATACTGTGCCATTATCAGTTTTTATAAGGTTCCACTTATATGATTATATCACTTTGATTTTTAAAATGTCTTCATTTATTTCCTGGAAGTTATTGAGCTGACATAAAAAAATGTTCTCTAATGGGAGTGAATTTTCATTAGCTATTTCCATCAAATCTCATCTTCAGACGGTCTATTTGGCCCTGTGTCAGGCATCAGATTTCCTTTGTTGCATTGTCTTCCTTTTTCAAAGTGTTTACAGGTAATCCATGTGCCAACAAAGAGTCTAATAAAATGTACTATATTTATATTGATTTATATTAGTTCACAATATATTGTACATATGATTATTTTTATAAATATTTTGCAACCAAAATTTTAGTAAACAGGAGCAAACATTCAAAGCCAAGCCTATAAACCATGAAACAAAAAGAAGAAATAGATGGTTTTCTTGTTATACAGTGTGACAGACAATCACTGTATAATTTATATCAAAAAATTCCCTTTGACGATGACATTTGATCTGTTGAAACTGCCACAGTATTGTCAGCTTCCTCTTACGTTGGAGTGAGGTTCGCCAGGACGATGGTTACTTGCCTTTTGGCTTTCAGGTCTGCGTCCCTGCCTCTGTGTTCTTTGCTTTTAAGCAGGTTGGAAGTCTGCAAACTTTAACAGATCCCTTGCTAAGTGACTTCCTTATATTTTTCTAGAAGGCGGTCCTCACAGGAGATTGCAGGGTGGGAGTAAGAGAGTGTTTTCTTTCCTTTGGCTTCAGGTAGCACTTTTGGCAGCAGTAGCAGAAGAATCAAGTTATTCCTATGGTCTTGCAAAGTAGCGGTGTGGTCGCGGCTTCACCAGAAGTAGGAGATTATCCAACAGGTATAATTAATAACAGAGATCATGGGTTCCTGGGTAGTATGTTCCCTTGTACTTCTGCTAATAAGGTAGAAGTGTCATCTTGCAATTATTAATCAAACCCTCCCCTTTCATTCTTTTATCCCTCCCAATATTTAATAATCTGTTTTCTCTAAGTCACCTCCATGAGAAATTCTTATAGTGGTTTTTGTTTCCCTGATTGATGCCAGACTCATGCATTTTGTAAAATCAAATAGAATCTTCAAACACAGAGGGGAAAACCTAAATGAGGAATCATGAAACCTTGATTGTTCACACGGGTCTCATTTAATGAGCAAATATTATTAAACTTCCATAGACAGTGCATTGAGTGAAGTTCTAATGCAGAACAAAGTATATAGAGATTGAATATTACAGGTAGGCAAGCTCCAATTTATAATTCAAAGAGAATTTTGTTTGGACTTTAATCATTTATCTTTATTTAGTTCATACTAATTTGATGGTAAAAAACAAGCACCTCTAGCATTCTCACATTTCTCTCCCATTAGCACAACACTCTGAGTTACTGCCTGATACTGACCATTCCCACTGTCTTATTCCATCAAATACATTAACACTCATGAAAAGGATTGTAGGCTGACACAATGCCTCCCTAGCTTCTAATATCTGCAAATTCTGGAGCTCCATCTCATCTATTCATCTTTGCTTTGTTAGAACCCCCAAAAGATAAAGTATCCATCACTCTAATCTATTGAAGAAATTTTAGTAACACCTGTTTCAAGTTTCACTTTTTTAAAAATATATTTTATTGATTATGCTATTACAGTTGTCACAATTTTTCTGCTTTTGTTTCCTTCCACCCAGTACTCCTTTTCCCTCTGGTAGTCCCCACCTTAGTTCATGTCCATAGGTCATTTATGTAACTTCTTTGGCTACTCCATTTCCCATGCTGTTCTTAATATCCTTCTGTCTGTTCCGTACCTACCAATTTGAACTTCTTAATCCCTGCACCTTTGCTCCCATTCTCCCCCTTCCACCTCCCACCTGATAACCCTCCAAATGATCTCCATAATTATGATTCTGTATGTGTTCTTCTTGTTTGCTTAGTTTATTTTTTAGGTTCAGTGGTTGATAGTTGTGAATTTATTATCATTTTAATGTTCATATTTTGATCTTTTTTTCTTAAGCAAGTCCCTTTAACATTTCATATAATAATGGCTTAGTGATGATAAACTCCTTTAGCTTTCCCTTGTCTGGGAAACATGTTATCTACCTTCTATTCTAAATGATAGGTTTGCTGGATAGAGTAATCTAGGATGTAAGTCCTTGACTTTTATCACTTTGAATAGTTCTTGCCAGTCCCTTGTTGCCTGCAAAGTTTCTTTTGAGAAATCAACTGACAGTCTTATGGGAATCCCTTTGTTGGTAACTGCTTTTCTCTAGCTGCTTTTAAGGTTCTTTATCTTTAACCTTTGGCATTTTAATTCTGATGTGTCTTGGTGTGGTCCTCTTTCGGTTCACCTTGTTTGGGATTCTCTGTGCTTCCTGGACTTGTATGTCTATTTCCTTCACCAAATCAGGGAAGTTTTCAATTTCTTGCTCTTTCTTTTCCCCTTCTAGAACCCCTATGATTCAAATGTTTGGTTCTTTGAAGTTGTCCCAGAGGTTCCTTAGCCTGTCCGTTGTTTTTCTTCTTTTTTGATTCTTTTTTCTTCTTGCTGTTCTGATTGAATTTTTTTCTTCCTTATGTTCCAAATCATTTATTTGATTCTCAGCTTTATCCACTCCACTGTTGATTCTCTGTAAATTTTTCTTTATTTCACTTAGTGTAACTTTCATTTCTGCCTGGGTCTGTTTTAAGCTGTTGAAGTACCCAATGAGTTCCTTGAGCAACCTAATTACCAGTATTTTTAACTGTGCATGTAATAGATTGCTTATCTCTATTTTGTTTAGTTGTTTTCCCAGAGTTTTGTTCTGTTCTTTGTTCCAATCTACCTTTCTGCGTTTCTGCACGTACTCTGTGTCTCTGTCCCGCCTACTTGTCTAGATGATTGTAATTACTTTATTTTCTTGGTTGTCAGATCTCCATACAGCTCAGTTTTCTGGTGATCCTGGGTGATAGTTGTTTTGTAGTTTAGTTGTAATTTTTGCTGTGGTTGTGCGAGGAGGTGGGCTGTGTTTACCTACACCTACATCTTAACCAAAAGTCCAATTTCTAGACACTCAAGTTTTACTCTTTATTGCCTGAGGTGGAGAATGAGGGTTATATGTGTAACAGGCACATAGTGTATACTCAAAATGTTCTCTGCTCTTGGAATAACTATTTGTTTATTCTCCCTGAAGATGAGTTGATATCAAAGAAGCATCTTAAGTCTCCACCTCTCCCTCCCACATCGCCAATTACCAAATTGTCAGTATCCTATAGTGAGTTGGATTTAAGCTCAAGCTGGAGCCGTAGCTACATACTTATATATCCAATTCACTGAATAGTTTGTTTCCATCGTATTATCTGTGTGTGTGTTGGACACCATGGTCTGAGATTCAGATAAGTCGACTTCTCTGTACCTTAGTTTCCTCACATGTTTAAGAACAAACATGGGAGTGAGAAATATCAGAGTAATAAATTTTCTTTTACTAGTTTGCTTTAATAACATGGAGTCTCAAAACCCTATGGACCCATGTTCTATCTTGTTTCTCCTCCATCACTTGATGTCTTAGTTGCAGGGGATTCAAGCTCTTCAGTGTTCATTTAGGGATACAGTTACTTCTGGTAAGCTTGTAAGCTGCTCGCTCTTTTAATTTGAAAACCAAAATTACAGAGAGTTTTACTGAAAGTCACATCGAGTAATGTTTAAAAGTAAAACACCCTAAGCTTGTTTTAAAGTTATGAAGTACTAAATAAAGTTTCACTATGAAAAGATTAATTACTAAGTAATTCACATGCACTGTCCATGGGCTGATTCCTATTCTCTCCTGTGCTAATTATTTGAAAATTATTGCTTTTAACTAAAGTGCACACATACACACATGAGTTGTGCAGTAAAGTCCCATTTCTCACACATTCACCTTGTGTGTGCCCGCAGGGACCTTGGAGGGATCACATCACAGGGATCTGAGGAAGTGGAAGAGAAGTTCATTTTTCAACCATTTTATTGTTACTCTTGTGTCTGTGACTGAAGCCTATGTAGAAGCACAGGGCTTTAGGGCAAGCCTCCCTCAATACCTTTCTCTTCTATTATAAGTCCATCTCAGAGTTAATCATTTCCTCCAAGGAGATGATGCTGTAATAAAGATAATTAAATTGAAATTTAATATAGTGAAGCATTGTACTATAGCTTTATATCAGATGCGGATTCTGAGAGAAACCATTACTATGAGGGTGGAGTGTACGGTATGTAATTAACAATTATGTTTGTCAGGTTTATGAAACAGAAAATTAATAACATGGAGACTATAAGACAGTGAACAAAGCTGCCGATTTTGAATTAAGGTAACTGGGCTATCACTTACTCCTACGGAAAGGGGTGTCTTTCTCTTTTGGAAATAGAATACTGGATCGTTGTGATTTACTTACAATTTTTTTTTAATACCTCCCACTCTCCACCTAGGGATATTTTCTCCAAAAAACAGTCATTTGCAATCTTGGCTGATTATAAGAATTTTGGGAGAGCTTTTACAAATCGTGGTGCCTAGACCCACCTCAGACCAATTAGAGCAAAATCTTTGGGCATGGGGCCCAAGAAAGGATATTTTGAACAGCTCTTCAGGTAAAGTGATTCCAGCATGCTTGAAGACCATGTTAGTAAATGTTTAGTATGACTGATTTTTCTAGAGAAAGGTGCTAGGTTAAAAGAAAAAGGAAAGGGGGAAATAATAGGAAAGAATAACTGTATTATAAGTAAGTATCCACAGACTGTATTTATCATGACATATGAAAATCTGCAGAATTTGTTCACCTACAGGAGGTATTCTTAAGACCAAATAACCTATTCTAACATTTAGACTTCTGTGTGTCCAGAAAAAGCAGCTCTGAGAACTCTTGGCCTCTCCATGGTCTCTCAGAAGCCATGAATGTTTTATGATTTCTGAATGAGGCCACAGAATCCCCCAAATTATTGTGGGTGAATGCTGGCTCTGCCCTTGCCCATCGGGGCCTTGGTAAGCTCCATGGGAGAGAGAGGAAAGCATGGTCAGAGTGGTTCCCTTCAATTGGGAAACTGAAGCTTGGCAAGTCCTCATCCTCACTGTGCCTCACAGCATCCCCCGCAGGCGGGAGCCACATCTCTGCAGATACTGAGTGCTTCTAAAGGCAAATTAGTCAGTTATTGCACTGCGGTATAGGGTGAGAAACTGGTTTTACTATATACAGAGATGTGCACATGTGTACACACACACCCAATCTAGGAAGACTCCTGGATAAATAGTATTTCTTTATTGGTCTCTTTGAGTTTAAGAGGTCACCAGACTAGGGTAGACTGGAGGTTGAGTTTATTATTCATTTATCTGCTTAATTTATCTGCAGTAAAATATGTATTTGAAGCTACTCTTCTGGTAATTGTTTTCACTGGGAAACTTTGAATTTGACAACAGTAAACCATTTAAATATGCTTTCGAAAGCTACTTACTAAGTGATTGAATTTTACCTGTTCTCTCTGGAATTTGAGCTATCCCATACCTAAGAAAATGAGGGGAATTAGAGTTGTGTAGGAATCAGGTTGCATCCTGAGATTTATATGCTGAAGAGTTCTGTTTTATTTTTTTCTGTTTCAACTTCGACACAAACCATTAAAGACTAGATAAACATTCTCTTTCCCTATCACAATCATACTGGGAGAAAACAGTGTATTTATTTATTCTAAACACGATCAGCGTGATTGTCAAGGTTTCTTTTTACATTTGGTCATATACAGTGTAACTGCAGGACTTGGATAACATTTTTACTCTCTCGTATCAGTTTTCCCCACTGTGTATTTGTCTACAAAGGTTATTCAGATTTTTCTGTTATTAAATCAAAAGAATGAGGAAAAGTAATTATGAATGTGATGAAGAACAAAAGAGAAAACCTGCTAAAATATTAAAGCCTTGAAATTTAAAGTGGGTTAATTTCATTTATCAGTGCAACTCATTTTTAATTTGCTTTGACTGTTATTAATACTACTGCTTAAATTGCTGAACTATGGCTGTATCTATGTTAATAATGAAAGCGTAGCCTTGAAGCCCTGTGGTTCCTGTAATGACTCCGAGACATGTCAAGTAGCTGTCAAAAGATATCAGCTTTGTAATGCTTGATACGATTTATCCTGTTCTTATAGAAATTAGACCTAAAATCTCACATTTTCAAACTGACCCTAAATTTCTTATTATTAGAATATTTAGATTTTTGGAGCACATGAAGAATGGAGACTATTTTTAACAAGTAGTTTCCACATATTAATGATTATTTGGAAAATCCTAAAAAATAAATTTCTGAAATTCGAAGTGTAAGTGATCTAATTTTTACCTCATGCAAAACATACATTTTTAAATGCTAAACTTAACATGCTGACTAAAGTCAAAGTAAAATTTCTACAAACAATATCTGGGTAAGATAAAATTTACGCAAGAGATGTGATTTACTTAAGAAATAATCTGTTTCAGTTCTTCATAATTCAATGAATTCATCAAGATTGCAGCTTTTGTGTCAGCAAATATTTATATACAGAAAAGCATTTTCAACCATTGGGAACATATAAAGCAAAAACTAATTTTCAGCCCTTTCAGTTACGCATCTGATGTTGAGCAGGCCCTGCTTTTCTGTTTTCACAACTGCCTCGTGCTCAGGGGAGGCAGGTGTAAATAAACGCTCAGAAATAATCCACCATGACTTCCTCAATTAGAGTGTAGCGATTGGGGTAAATTTTGGATGTAATAACTGGTAAGGAGCTGGCTCCCTCTTGCACGGAAGAGTTCCTGACCCCAGGGCTGCGCGGAGAGCCCCTCCTTCACTGTCAATGTTGGTTGCTCAGAGGTTTTGGTAGCACATCTCTTTTAGAGGAACTTTCAGGTGCCGTCTAGACCCAGTTTCTCTGAAGATGAGGGGAGGTATTCCAAGGCTGGAGTTTGGTTCTTGTGGTTGTGAGGCTGGAAAGTTGAGGGACTTAGATGAAGCCCTGGTCAGGTATGTGGATACGCACTTGCAAACTCTTGTCTCCTTGGGCAATCCATGGAGCTGTTTAAAGGAGCACCCGAAGAAGAGTCCTTAGTGAAGAAGACCATGAGCAACATGGCACCCTCACCCACTGCAACAGCTGAGTGTAGCCAAGGAGATGTCTAAATACTAGCCATGCACACATCTATACCAGCTGCAGAGTCAGTGGCTCCCCATCACTGCCCAGGGAGCCATGCATGGTCTCTTAGAGTTAATGCATCAACTGACAAAGTATGTGGTACTTACCTCCAAAATGTGTCCTGTAGGTGGGAAATGGAATATTGGAGGCAAGAGGAGAACTACCGGTGGGTACATTCTCGAAGAGGCCCTGAGTCCTCACGTTTGTGCATATCGTATACTTATGTCCATTTGCTGGATGTGCCTTTCATGGTCATACAAGCTGACTTCAGGGTGGCGGCCCTAACAATGTAAGCGTGTTTTGCAAATTGGAACTTCATTATTACTGAAATGATCGCTATAGAAAAAGTTCACTTGGGTTTGAAATCCAAACTCATTTTTCAAGAAATTTCAATACAGTAGATAATTTAAGAAAAAATTTATTAGATCCTACTAAAATCAACTATTGTAAATAACTAAAGTGTTTTAAAGACTTTTTAAAAATACATTATTTACTCATGCAAAAGTATTTTATAGATCATACATACTATGAATTCGAAGAAACCATTATTGCAAAGCCTTGGCTAGGAATTATGTATAGCCCTTTCAAGTTCAAAACCTGGTATGAAAATAATATCCTCATAGAAACTAGTTCAAATTTCTCTTTAAATATTTTACTAATTTTATTGAAAGCTTTATTAAAAATAATTGATACCTTTCCTAATACTTTCCATTCTATTTCTTTTGCAATAATTTTACAATATAAGCAAAATAAAGGAGTATTTTTAACCAAACTCCAAATAGATGTTATCAAACTCCTTCCCATTTGCCATAGGGTATTTTAAAATTATTATCATTTTCTATGCGCTTCATGAAAAAAAAAAGGTTCAGACAGTTTATTTATAAAACACCAAATATCTGTTTCTTTGCTTAAAGCTTATACTTCTATCTATCATCTATCTATCTATCTATCTATCTATCTATCTATCTATCTATCTATCATCTGTTTTTCTATCTAGATGGTAGGAGTAAAATTCTTTTCTGCACAGTCTTTCTTCTTTCTCTTCTCCCTTATTCACTTACAATAGTGCATGAATATACATTTTTTCCTTCAAAGAGTAGTACAGAATGGAATATTCATTATGATACAAGATGTATTAATGCCAATCTAATAAAAGAATGTCCCATAAGCCCCCATGTGTGCATACATGAACTCCCAGAGCTAGGGAAGTTCTTCAAATATAGGTTATAGGCAAATATAAAGCTAAAAGCAATTTAAAGACAAGTTCAGCATTTTGGGTTAATTTCTATGTTTTTAGGTTAATTCCATGCTGTCATAAAATCAACTAGAACAAAAGGAAAATGGGAGTATAAAAGGTGATATACCCGCTGCATCCAAAACCCCCTAAATCTATAATAAAAATTACAGGTATGTACGTGCATGTGGTTAGTCACTCATTTCCTTCCTTCCTTCACTAATTTACTTATTCAAATGCATTTCTCTGAAGTGATCTATCACTTGGCAGTTCGCTGCTGTTATTTTAGATCTGAGACACTTGAATACCTGCTGGCGCTCCTGGCACTCTGATGTGATTGTGAGGTTGTAAGTGCCTCACAGCTAACAGTCTTTTTATTATTTTGAACTCTCCATGTCACCGCCTTTGTTTTCCACAGAAGACAAAATGACAAGGTTTTAAAAATGTGTTTTTTTTTATTTTCTGCAATATATATTTTTAAATCACCCTGACAGTTTTATTTCTCAGCACACCAACAATTGCTCAACTCTCTTGAACAATTCTATCTGAACAAAATCACTCAGGGAAGAAGAGGTTTAGGGAAAAGGATTTCAGCTTCATGCTTCAGAGGGGTTGTAGTAAATCATGGTATGGGAGTCGGAATAGAAATAAAAAATGATGAAATGTACCTTGATAGGAGTGTGTTTTTAATCACTATTTTCATAAGCAGGAGGAATTCTCAAAACTTTTTCTCAGTGGGGCTTTCCTTTATGAAGTTCGTGTGCCAGCATTTCTATAGGATCAGTACCCATTCTCTTTCCCACTCACGACCACGCCTATTGCACTTCTCAAGGGGCAGAATACCCAGGCTGGACTTTTTCAGGGGATGCCTAACCTTCCCAGGATGTGGCTTCTCCCATCCTTCCTGCCTTGTGAAGGGTTTGTTTGTGGGTAGATGTCAACCTCGAAGCAATGGGACCGCTTCCTGAATTGCTTAGAGCTAACTACAATTTGCCAGTCTCTGAAGTGGCATTAAGGCAATGTTCATTTTTTAATGAGTATTAAATTTACTTTTAGCCAAACCCTCTAGCTGACAATGAAGTGTTTATTGGGCTTGCTATTGGCTCTCTCTTTGCTAATTGCTCTGCTGCTAGTGATTACTCTATCTCTCTCTTTGGATGCAGAGCTAATATATTTGAGTCTTATACTTAATTTCAAAAGTAGGAACAGCGGTAAAACTCTCCAGATTTCAAGTCTCTGAGCAGGGTCTCTCCTCAATTATAAAACAGTTCCACATGGTGTCGTGGGAAGAGCCCACCATCATAGAAGATCCAGGTCTGAGTCCTGACCCTGTCGCTTCTATAAGGAATTGGTAAACTATTACCTGTGGGCCAAATCCAGCCGCCACTGTTTTGGTCTTAACTGCAAGCTAAGAATAGAGTTTATGTTTTGAAATGGTTGAGGAATAACACTCAAAAGAAGAACAATATTTCGTGACATAAAAATTATATAAAATTCAAATTCCAGGTCCGTAAATAAAATGACCTGAAATACAGCCACACTCATTCATTCATGCATGGTCTAGGGTGGCGTCCCTACTACAGCGGCAGGCGAGCAGTCGCAGCAGCAGCCGTATGGCCCGCAAAGCCTAAAATATTCACTATATAACCCTTTTAGCAAAAGTTTGCTGATCCTTAATTCAACTAGTTGATTGATCATGGGCACATTAATTTACTCTCAGCGCCTCAATGGCTTCATCTTCAGACAGGGATCGATAATAGTGGCGACATCACGGATCTATTGTGAAAAACAGAAACGTCGTTAATCTCTCAGCGTTTAAAAACTCATCGTTACAAAAGTAAAAACAGAATTACTGGTTATTAGTTGTTTCATTCTGATAATTGTACTTGTCCTTCTACCAATGTAACTGAATTTATTTTGAAACAGGTGAAATAGCCTCTTTAATGAATTAAATTATATTAGTATGATTTAGAATCAGGCATTTAAAAGAATTTATACAAATACTTATTGAATATCTATAATAAACCAGGTACTCATTTCTAAAAATAGATTACATAAAAATTAAACTCCTTCATTCTCTCAAAATGTCTGTGGAAAAAAGTTCTCCAAGACAGACATATATGTGTAATTTTTTCCTCTTCATTCAATTTATGATGCATCTGTATTCTTTTTAATTGTCCGCGGATCATTAAATAAAGACAAGTAAATACAAGTCTTCACGTATACTTGGGCTCTGTCTATAGCTACATATAAAGTAAAGGGAACAGTTAAGATATTTATATTATTCATTAAACTTAAATTATGTTAATCTTTATTACAAAGTTTAATAATTTAGAAGTTTTTAAAATTTCCCATCTCAAATTTTATCTCCCAAACAGGTTTTTGAATAAAAATCCAATAGAGATTTCTCTTCTGATGGGATGAAGGTATTTGCCATGCTGCTAATGAAGGGAGAAATGGAGAAAATGCATTTGGTTCTTTCCTGATCCTTGTCCAAAAGCAATTGCCTCCTGCTGTGGACGGTTCGTAGTGTTCAAACAGCGCTGGGCCAGGTCCAAACCTTCCGTCTATTTTGATCTAGAGGAGCTAACTTCTTTGATGTGTATCACTGGCTCCTAAAGTGCTGTGCCAGGTTTAATCAAAGGTACATAGCTTCAGCAAAAATAAATGACGAGAAATGATCACAGCGCTGCACGCAGGGTTTTTCAGCAGCCTCCAGGCTCTGCTGGGCTGTGCCCCCTCCTCAGAGGACAAATGCAGGAGCTCTAGAGGGTCTCGGTCCGATGAAATAATTGCAGAAAAACCCAACAAAGGGAAGCAGAGCAGTATTTTTCAAGCCTTCAGGTTTCACTGTGCAACCCATAGTCCTCTTGCTGTGGCAGCTGAAGACCAACAGAGCACTGCAGGATGCTCTCAATACGTGTGTGAGCAAGGAGTAGACTCCAAGCACCGGGATTGTTCAGGGTCTCTGGGAAGAGTGTGCTAGATGAGTATATTCATGCCGACATGACGAAGCCTACACTTGCTGAGACCCTGTGGTGGGTCACCTTGTTGCCCTTTGATCCAGACACAGGGATGGTGATACGTCCCCAGATGTTCCACAGCACAATTAAATAGCGAAAAGGCCTTTTCAGGTTTCTGCTGAGTCTACAGCTACTTTACTGTGTTTTCCAAGCATTTTAGATTATTTACCTTTAAAATTGTTTTAGACATACATTCACATACAATTATGTTAGTGTCAATTCATAGCAGCCTGGAATATAATACTATATTAAATATTAACTTATAAGATTGATGTCTAATACTCTTTCCATTCCGCAATGTGTTGTGTAAGGCATGTCCAGAGATCTACATACTATATTTGGAGACCACTGTTATGTTACCATATTTTGCCATGTATAATGTGTGCCTTTTTGCACAAATTTTTGAGGGAAAAATAAGGATGTGCATTATACAAAGGTACTACTAACTTTGTGTCTATATAAATGTTTTTAATTCTTTTATTTATGCTTATGTGTTAAAAGTGTAACTCTAGAGAGCAATAACGATATCCATAAGCAAAATAATACCCTGGAATACGATAATCGGTTTTGTTTCTAAATATAAATAAATAAAAAATTGAATTAAAAAATTAAGCTGAAATATGTTTTTCCTGAAAGTCTGCACCAAGAACATAGATGCACGTTATACATGGGAGGGCATTATATGCGGCAAAATGTATACAGAAAGGTTAGGGTTATTTTCTAAAACATATCTCAAAATATTCAGAACCTAGTCACAAAGTTTTTCATTCTTTTAGACTATGACTGAAAAAAATCCTATTTGACCACTCTCTATTGGATCTTATGTTGTTAACTGATCACTCTTTTCTCTCTCTGCCCAAGAGGAAACCACCTTCTCCTGATCTCATCCTCTCACATGACTTTAAATACAATAAATATCCTGACAATTATGAAAGGCTTATCTCCAGGCTGAACCATTCCTCTCAAGTGTAGATTCACATATGCTTTATAACTTAAAACCAGTGTCTAAAACCAAAGTCCTTGGCTTCCCCCACCCCAACAAACATGTCCTCTCTTAGTCCTCCTCAAAGGCAATGCCATTCTACCAGATACCCAGACTAAAGATGAATTCACCTTTAACTTTCTACTTTCTCTCATCCTCTCCATCAGCAAATCCTATGGTTTGGAACTTCAAAAGACAAACAAATGCTTTATATTACCTTTTCCACCAGTTCTCTAGTTTAAGCGACCATCAATTCTTGTATATATTATTGCAACAACCTCCTACTGATCCTCTATACCTCATTATAACTTTTCTTTTTCTTCTTCCTCTTTATTCCCCTCTACCCTGCATCCTCCCTCTCACCAGAATTTCCCCCCACCCCGCCCTTAGTTCATGTCCATGGGTCGTACATATAAGTTCTTTGGCTTCTCCCTTTCCTATACTATTTTTAATATCCTCCTGTCTATTTTGTACCTATCACTTATGTTTCTTATTCCCTGTAATTTTTCCCCCATTCTCTACCCTCTCCCTCCCCACTGATAACCCTCTGTGTGATCTCCATTTCTGTGATTCTGTTCCTGTTCTAGTTGTTTGCTTAGTTTGTTTGTTTGTTTTTAGGTTCAGTTGTTGATAGTTGTAAGTTTGTTGACATTTTACTGTTCATAGTTTTGATCTTCTTTTTCTTAGATAGCCCTTTAACATTTCATATAATAAGAGCTTGGTGATGATGAATTCCTTTAGCTTTACCTTGTCTGGGAAGCACTTTATCTGCCCTTCCACTCTAAATGATAGCTTTGCTGGATAGAGTTATCTTGGATGTAGGTCCCTGCTTTCATGACTCTGAATACTTCTTTCCAGCCCCTTGTTGCCTGCAAGTTTTCTTTTGAGAAATCAGCTGATAGTCTTATGGGAACTCCTTTGTAGGTAATTGTCTCCTTTTCTCTTGCTGTTTTTCAGGTTCTCTCCTTCTCTTTCATCTTGGGTAATGTAATGATGACGTGCCTTGGTGTGTGTTTCCTTGGGTCCAGCTTCTTTGGGGCTCTCTGAGCTTCCTGCACTTCCTGGAAGTCTATTTCCTTTGTCAGATTGGGGAAGTTCTCCTTCGTTTTTTGTTCACATAAGCTTTCAATGTCTTGCTCTTCCTCTGCTCCTACTGGCACCCCTATGATTCAGATGTTAGAATGTTTAAAGTTATCCCAGAGGTTCCTCAGCCTCGCCTCATGTTTTTGAATTTTTGTTTCTTCATTCTGTTCTGGTGGAATGTTTATTTTTTTCCTTCTGCTCCAAATCGTTGATTTGAGTCCTGGTTTCCTTCCCTTCACTCTTGGGTCCCTGTATATATTTCTATATTTCACTTTGTATAGCCTTCACCTTTTCCTCTATTTTGTGACCATACTCAACCATTTCTGTCAGCATCCAGATTACCAGTGTTTTGAACTCTGCATCTGATAGATTGGCTGTCCCTTCATCACTTAGTTCTGTTTTTGGAGTTTTGATCTGTTCTTTCATTCTGGACCATATTCCTTTGTCTCAGTGAGATGTAAGGGGCGGAAGCTTAGGTATTCATCAGGATCAGACAACCCACTTCTGCTGTGATGCAGTGCTGTCTGTGGGGGAGGGGTTGAGAGGAAACAATGCTGCTTGCTGGGCTCTCTCCCTGCTTTCAGTCACTTCCCCTGCTACCCAGAAGCAAATTGTGCTCTTCTGGTGCTGATTTCCGGATGGGCTCGTGTACTTTCTAGGACTCTGTGGGTCTCTCCAATGAAATCTGTGAGGCTGGGAGTTTCTCCCGCCACCGCAACCCCCACAGGTTTTTACTGCAGGGGTTTTGAGGTTTATTTCTCCACGCTGGATCCCTTGGTTGTGTGGTCTGTGTCACCCCACCCCATTGTTCCTACCGGTTTATCCACATGCAAATGTAAGGCCACCACAGTTCATCAGCCGCGACCTTGCCCACCCTGGTCCACCAGATGCCCCCTTGCTGCAGGTCCTCTCCTCCCTGGCTGCCCATTTCTGCCCCCCACCAGTCTGAATGAATGTTTCTCCTTTAACTCCTTGGTTGTCACACTTCCAAACAGTTTGATTTTCTGGCAGTTCTGGTTATTTTTTGTTTTTAAATTTGTTGTTGTCTTTGTTTTGGTTGTGTGAAAAGAAAAAGTATATCTACTTATGCCTCCATCTTGGCCAGAAGTCTTATATTTTTCTAACACCAGGTTTCAGGATGGACTGGTTAAAACATGAGCTGGGTCAGGTAAATTCTTTTCTCAACTTTCTCTAATGACTTCCCTTATCATTCAGAGAAGAGAGAAGCAAATCTCACTCCCCATATCTTTTGGATCTCACCTGTATACTCTGTTTTCTCTACCCCAGACTCTCGCTATTCCTAGAATTCACTGGCTACCTCAGGACCTTTGCACTTGCTCTTCTGCCAGATATTCAATATTCTTCCTTCTTCACTTCTTTCCTGTCTTGGCTCAAATATCTGAGTCTCGATGAGTTCTTTTTTGATCATGCCATTTAAAATTGCAAATAGATTCATTTATCCCATGTCCTTTTCCTACTTTCTTTTCCTCTTGCCATCTGACAATTTTAATTATTTATTTTCTGTTTCCCTCACCTCAAATGTAAGCTTTATGATGGCACAGATATTTGTTTCATTCACTGTTGTATCCCTAGAGCAAAGAACAGAACCTGGAACATAATAACACCTCCTAAGCTTATCTGAATGAATAAATAAATGGATGAATGAATGAATAAATGCATAGACATACATGGACTACAAGTGAAAGGATTATACACCAAAATGTGGTTATCTATATTGTCATAGAACCAATGATGATTTTAATTTTTTACATACCTATCTGCATTTTTAAAAATATAAGAAACATGTTACATTTATCATGAGAAAAAGAAAAACATCTTATTAAGTGCATTTTAATGTTTAAATAAAAAAGATATGAAAGAAACAAAAAAGAAAACAAAATTGTGTATGCATTTAGATGATTATATCATAAATATGTCCAAATATTTATGATATATATATAACATATATATATAACAAATATATATATATATATAAAACATAAAACAAAAAGGAAATAGGCCAAAATGATTACAGGGTTTTCAAGTGCCAAAACTATGAATCATATTTTTTTTATTCTTCATTTCCTTTTATCAATGACCATGTATACTTTTGCAATAAAAACAAACCAACCTTTAAAATGGAGGTTAAATGAATTGTATTTACATACCCATACAAATGGAGGAATAAGTCAATAATTTCAGCTACCAGTTACTCATGAGCAGTTCTAATTAAATAGCTACAACTCTGTGCTATTTAAATTTTTAGAATCTTATTAAATACTTCAGCTTTCTGTTTTCCTATTGAGAAATAAAATCTGACTGACAGAAGTGACTCAACTTTTTGCCCTAAACTTAGTTCTTATTTCTGTCAAGAATGTTTCACAAATGTGGGTTCCTGGATTGTTAGTTAAAATTTTCAATGGGATGTGCTGGAGTCACTTTATTTTTCAACTCTTTAATTCTTTACGTTGTGACTTTAATCTGATAACCCTGTAGTTAAAACACTGTTTCCACTAACATTATATTTTCAATATATTCTATGACATTTTAATAAAATACACTTAAATACTAGCCCTTTAATGTATTCCTCTGTTACTGTCAGGATGTCTGCTAAAATGAAGGGCTCTTCTTTCATCCTTGACATTGATAGCAATTAATCAGTGCAACAATGATGAGTCTTTTCTGCCTGGCCTCTTGCTCGGATTTGCAACATTTGTTGCTGGGTTTTTGCCTTTTGGAAAACAAGCTTGGATGTTTATTTTGCAAAACCCATTTTATTGTCACAAAGGAGAACGACTCATATTTCCTTCCCTGTGTGAAATCAAACAACTGGCCTCCCGTAGATCTAGGGCAGAGGGCTCATCTCCTCTTTCTCTTTTCCAAGCATGGGACTCCCCTTCCAAGCCCCAGCCCAATGACATCCAAGTGGGCACTCCAAAAGGACACTGCTCACAGTTGGCTCCAGATTATAGCTCAAGAATGAGAAAACCTCCCTGTCATCCTGGTGCCCCCTGTTGTGAAAGAAGAGAAGCCACACTTCCAGAACCTCAGCCTCCACGTGGTCATCTGCAAGACCCTCGACTCCTGTCACTTTCAAAGTGCCAATTACACCAAAGCCATTATTAGATACTGTTTAATATTAAATCGTTTGCATAATACCTCCCATGGTAATATCAAAGCATCCAATTTTCCTTAAACAGAAGACAGGTAGGAGAAAATAAATATCAGTAGTAGATATCCACCTCTTTCTTAATAAAACAATTGGTATTTAAATAAAATATCACACTAAGTAATTTTCACTTCTTTTAAAGCAAACTTAACAGAGCTTTAATGGTTGCTGTGTTCCTCAGGCTGTATTCTCACAGTGAAGTCCATCCTTGTAATAGACACATTAACATTATAAAGTTTGGATAAGCCCCCATCACCTTTTGCACCTAGTGCAATGTTTTCGTGTGGTTTCTTTCCTAGGAAAGAAAAGGTAAACATAAATCACATTTGGGACAGAAAAGAGGAGAGGATATTTATTATGAGAAATTGTTTTCTGCCAGCTTATTTTTAAAAATAGGGATATCTGCAATAGTGTCAACAATAAAAAATAACAAAAAAATGTCAAAAGGTTTACTTTTGTTCTTTATACATTTTTTTTTTTTTTAGTATTACAAAATGTGGCCTGTGGAACGCATGCAGTTGGTTGTGGTAGAGGGGGTGGCAGAAAGAAAGGATATAATAAGTTGCCTATAATAAGAAAAGAATAAAAAGCCTGGATTGCAGCTCTTTCTACTGTATGCTTCAGAACAGAAAAGACAAACTGCTTGCACAGTGGCACCCAGCCAATCTCTAACTAGAATCAATTGCTTTGCCAACAAGGAACACAAAAGATGTTCATTGTTTGCAAACCCGAGTTCCTGCAAAGGCACCTTGTCTCCAGGCTAGCAAAACGCAGATCAAGACAATTCCTTCTGCTGCTGCTTTCTGCTCGTTTCTCTTCTCGCAGTGCTCAGAAACACTTCTGGAAGAAGGCAAATCTGAAATCTAATCCCAGAGGGCGAAGAGACTTCACTTCACAGCTTGATCTCTTCATTACAGCTGTGTGGCCACAGCAGGCACTTGTTCTGGAAGACAGTGGCCAATATTATAATTATCTACATAAAACGATACACTGGGTAGCCTTTGTTTTTGGAGTTTATTTGTTTACAGTCTTTTGTCTCACCATGATGTGGCCAGATTTAGAGGATGGGGCAAGTAGCTCAAAGGAGACAATTCTGGGAGGGGAGAATGGAAGGGCAAGGAGAAAGAAAACTCTCCTTCACCTTCAACTAGTCTCCTGCTCTTTCTTTCCTCCTTCGCTAAACACCTGAGAGTTAAAGTGAAAGTGAAATTGGAGACAGCTTCGGGACTGATAGAGCTCCCTCTCTCCCTCCCTCATTCTCTTTCTCACCAGTCCAAGTGTTCACCTTTCTCACTGTCTCCAGCTTTTGTCCATTTCCTACAAATTGTTTAAATTCCCTATTTCTCTTTAATTTGCAGCCTTTCATCTGGGTTTTCATCACTTCTATATTCAGGTCTCAGGGGCTCAACGGCCTTCTAGTTTTGCAGTATAAGCTCCATCCACAAGGCAAATGGACATTTGTATATCGTGCTGCCAACCTCTCAAACATTCACATTATTTCCATGGCAAAATAGTATTCTGGGTGTCGAAGTGCCTACTCAAACTTTTAGGATAGCAATTTTCAACTTCTTTTTTTAATCTCATGGCACACACAATAAACCACTTACTAAAATTCTGACTGGAAACTGAACCTGCAACATTTTGGTGTATGGGATGACACTGCAACCAACTGGGCCACACCAGCTGTGGCAAAAATGTACACATTTTTTTCCAATATATTTATTAATAAACCATTTTTGTGTGACTAGAGCTTGTTCTGTAAGAGCCCAAACCCTTTTCCTCCGTGATGATTTATTGAGATGTTTCAGAGTTAATTGGAGAAGTTAGAGGGTTGGGTTGGCTCAGTGAGAGCAAATGTGTATAGATCAGGCAGAGCTCAAAATAACAGTAAATCAGACTTTTAATGAGCAGAGAGACAAGGTGGGTGAGTTTGGATGGAAATTAATTGCCTTTAATATTTTTATTGGTTATATATCATACTAACATCAATAATGTCAATGTGATTTTCTCACCAGATGACTAGTTAATGAAGATACTATATAAGAATACATATAAAACTTTTAAGAAAGAATAAGAAAAGAATACATCTGGGGCATATAGGTAAGGAAGCACTGCGATAAAAATGGCGAACTTGAGAGAAGGAAGAGAAATGCAGGCTGAGTTGCGAAACTTTCTCTCATTTGTTCCTCACGCAAATTTTCATCTCTCTTTAAAAGTGAGATTATTTTTAGGACTGTAGCTACCAAATATAAAGTGAAAATAGACTCTGAAAACTACTCAAGGCTTCACAATGTAAAAAAGAAATCATACAATTAAGCATATCATTAAGATGGATGAGTTTTTCAAAAGCAAAATCTGATTTTTTTTTTCCCCCAGAGGTTCGGAAAAAGAAAGAAAAAGAAAGCATGGGAAAGTTGGGTGGGAAGTTCCCTGAAGAGACCATAAAGTGTCTCTTAAGTAAACACCATGCAGCAGAGCAAGTCCCTTTTCTCAGTATCCCAGTAGCACCATCTTGGGAAGTCAAGACATCTCTAGATATATCATTATCTTCCTAATAATATCCTTAAGGCCTAATGTTTGGGAGGATAGCAACAAATAGATGTGTACAAAGAGAGAAGATACTAGCGTAACCAGATCAATTGTGTGCTAAAGTTATTCTTTAGTGACTGATTCCAGACATCCTTACCCACAAATACTTGCTCAGAAATATATCAACGGCAATGCCCAGTATATACGGAAGAAAATAAAAGTAATAATTATTGAAAAGCCAATTGATACTAGGTATTATGGTAGGCAGTTTTCACATAATAAATCATTTGTTACTCATCATAATACTTTAAGTCAGTTATTATTATCCCCATGTTTTAGAATACTAAACTAACAGAAGACATTTATAATAGTTTCTCAAGTCCCTAATCAGTATGTGACTGAGACAGAATTTGAACCCAGGCCCATCACTATAGGAACTACTCAAAGACTTTTGTGAGCCACGAGTTCTCTTACTTTTGGGGCCCCAGCCCACACTTTTTTCAAATATGTATGTTAAAATAAACAACCCACTTCAAATATAATTTATATATTACCAGATATGTTAGACTACCATAAAATAAATTCAATGAACTTTATAGATTTAGAACTTAAACGATTATAATTTTTTTCTTTGCAGAGGTTTGTTTTTTCTTTTTTCTTTTTGTCTTTTGTGAGGGTCAACGTTTTTGTAGGCTCTTGAGAAGCTCGTGGTTCTCAGGTCGTAGCTGCGGTTCCCTGCCAGACACAGCAGTCTTGGGAGGAGTCTGGAGACTCTGCTCCTCCCATTCGGGCCCGCTGGAGAGGCCTTTCCAGCTGACCCTGAACTTCATCTTCAATGGCGTTTTTACCTCGTGACTAAGATGCTGCGGATGAACAGACCCGGTGACATTTTCTTTGACAGTGAGCAATGTGGAGCAAGAATATGATTCCCTCTTTTGCTAAGACAATGCCTGGTAAATGTTGCTTCCCTAAAAAAGACATGTAATAAACACCTCCGCCGTTTGTCTTTCCCTCTAGACTGGGGGCTATTTGAAGTCACTGACCATTTCTAAATAATTTTTGCAATACAGAATTTAGTGTTTTTTGTTAGTGCATGGTAATAAGCATTTTAAGAAATTCTTATTGAGTGAACACAAAAAAGCATGGATGAATTTGACTAAGTGACTATGACTGGAAGTCTCCTTGTAAGTTGGTGACTGCCCTCAGCTGAGAACCTGGTTTCCTGGCATCTAGCTCAATCATTTTCACACTTGATCATGTTGTTTTAATAGCTTTCATAAATTAGAGTCTACTTTGACAGATGCAGGTAGTGTTCAGACTATTAACCATTGACAATATTAGAAAAAATTACTACTATTTATCTGGCTGCCAAAACAAAAGTTACATACACTTAGGTAATGTTCCTTCCATTCTTAAATTCTTGCCTCTTTTCTGGTTCGATAGTTTAACAGTTTCAGATCAGTAGCTCATTCAGAATGATCCATTTGGTTATTTTCAGATTGTGTGCCTTTTCTCTGATTTCTTATGCTAATAAGTCATAGAATCCCTTTCTTTCATGCTCCTGATGATTTTTGCCACTTACCTTTATGTTCCTCTTGCCTTGCCGTACATAGCATAATTCAACATTATGTGTATATCTTTGGAGCATTATGTCAGTGAGTGAAAAGAGACAGATCAATCACTCAATTTATGGACAGAGAAATAAATAGAGTAGATTTCAGAAAATAATAAATGATCAATAATCTTTTACAAGTAAGTACCTTACATTATCAGAGTAACATGATGTTTTATTTTTGTTTGTTTTGTTTTAATTTATTTATTTTTGGGTTTGTTTATTGTTAGAAGGCTAGGGATCTTTAAAATATTGTATTATAGCATCAGCAGTCATCTATTTATTTATACCAATTTAAAATACATTACTTAAGACATTTTCCCCTTCCTTCAGAATAAATGGTTAGTAAAAGCCAAACCAAACCTATCGTGTATAGAAACTCAAATTGTTTCATGCATTCATTTTTAAAACATTATTTCCAACATGTGGAGCTATTTTTTCTTTTAAAGTACGTAATAAATGTTAACTTATTAGCCCTCGGAGAACCCACACAATTGAGGTGAGCGAATCTTGCTTTACATGGTGGTTTGTATAGATGAATGTGAGATATTTCTTCTCTTATTACGTCTCCACTTTAAAGGCTTGAGAGAGCACCATAGAAATCCTTCCTAGGATGCAAAAGAAAGGAACATAGCTGGCAATTGCCAGTAATATTCATTGTAGTGGATTTATGCCAAAAACCAATCCTAGCACCTTAGTGAAGTATGTATAAATGGATCCCATATTTTTCCCTCAGTGGGGGGTCTCCAAAGTTGTATGACCAGAACTTGGGTAGACTAGGGTCAGATGAACTGCTCCTCTTTGTGGGAAGGCACAAAGAAGAAAGACCTACTGTCTTCAAGGAGATGAATCCAGCACATAGTGGGTTTAGAGAAGAGAAAGATTGAAGGATGTAGAAAAGAAGATTTGGGGTCCGTCTTTTTTGTTTGGAAAGGAGAAGAAAATCCCTGTCATGACCGTAGCTGCCTTTACAAAGGGGAAGGTATATATAAAGAGATTTTTAATTCTACTGGTCTCATGGGAGGTTTTAGAGCTTGATTTGGGGATAGGCACTGAAGAGGTTTAAACTGCATATATGAGAAAAATTGTGAATTTTGAGGGAGAGAAAAGACGATGCAGGAGTGTGTTCTGGAAGAGAGGTAAAGGGAAAAAAAGAGAGAGGAATTAGTATGAGGTGGAGGTGGTGTGAGGTTGCAGTTTTACAGGTGTTAGGAACTATGGTGGAGAGACTGAAATGACTTTTAACGGCAGGGATGCCTAATATTCACCTTGAAGTTGTTTGTTGTAATCTTCAAGTTAACTCCACATCTTCAGTTAACTCTTTAAACATGTCTATGAGGTGTTTTAATGTTTCACTTTTTTGTGTGTGAAATTGAGAAGAATCTAAGTAGATATACTGTAGAAGAGAGTAGCTTTTTTGGAGTGCATAAAATTTTTTAAAAATTTATGAACTAAGAACCCGAGACAAACTCCATTGGTAAGAAGTAGTAGGAACCTTGGAGAGAACATCCAACTTTCACTGTATATGAAATAGGAATTCAAGCAATCTCTGAATATCTTTAGGAGGCAGATAACATTTGGGTTAGATATTCTTATTTATTTGGTATTTTTATTGTTACATATGTGATTCATTTTAGAAAACTTAGGAGTAAAAAAGTAAAATTGTAAACATGTCTGTACGTGTTTTTAAACATCCCTGGTAAAATAAAAATAATATAAAATTTACCATCTTAACCTTTTTAAAGTGTGCAGTTTGCTGGGATCAAGTATATTTACATTGTTGTGCAGCCATCACCACCATCCATCACCAGAACTTTGAAAAAAATGTTTCCTTTTTTTCTTTCTAGGATTCATGGGCATGAACAACACTGTGGTGATTGTGGTGGGGGGTGTGGAAGGGGACTAAATAGTAGAGCAAAAATACAATTAAGAAAAAGAATACAAAAAATCAGTTTTGTTGGATTAAAGTAAGTAAATAAATAAATAAAAATTTCCCCAAACTCTATATACACTAAACAGTAACTTCCCATTTCTCTCTCCCTTAGCCCATGACAACCGCCGTTCTGTTTTTTGTGTCTATAAATTTGACTAGTCTAGGTACCTCAAATAAATGGAATCATACAGTATTTGTTGTTTTTTGTATTTATTATAATGTCATCAAGTTTAATGCATGTTGTAACATTTTCCTTTTTTTTAAAGTCTGACTAATATTCCATTTTATGTATATATTACGTCTTTACCCACCCATCCCATGATGGGTACTAGGATGCTTCTACCTCTTGTCTATTGCACATAATGATGCTATAAACATGGGTGTACCAAGATCTCTTTGACACCCTGCTTTTAATTATTTGGGGTATATACCCAGCAGTGGAATTGTTCAATAAATGTTAACTCAGTTTTTGATTTTTTGAGGATGCATGTAATACTATGCATTTTTCATGGTAGAGTTGTCAGTGGCACTAGCTCAGATCCTGGAGCCACAGAATTAAAAGTGGATTTATAAATGTTTCCTCAAGAATCAGAATGAGACCTTCAGTTTCAGCTCTAATCAAGTCTCCTTGGAGTCCTTAATTCTGAGAAGACTGTTTTGTGTATATGACTCGAATTATCTTTCTAAGATCAATCTAGGGCTGCGTGTTGCTCACACAGAAGGAAGTGCACTACCTGAGACAGCCAACTCACGCGGGCAGGTACTAAGTACGAACTAATAGAGTGTTTGGACCAAGTCCCATTAAAACTGGGCTTTTATTTGCTCCTTAGTATGTGAACTTAAGTTGTTATTGTATTCTGTTCCATATTTTTCTTTATAGAATGTAAACTTCTTGCCTTTAAGAATCCTTTAGAATGTTAACATAGAAGAAAGAAAACTAGAAGTACAATATCTTAATTAAGAATCTTATCTAAAGCTCCTTTTTAATTCAGCAGATTGTGGTAAATTAAAGATAGGCACAAGTTCTTAAGGGTGCCTTCTCGTTAAGAAGAGGAGTCTATAATTCTTCCTTTACATTTGGGTGGATTCTGTGATTGCTTAACCCATGAAATGTAATAGAAATGATGGTCCGCCATTTGCCAAGTCCAGGCCTTCACACACTGGCATCTTCCTGCAGTAGGCAGTGTTCTAAGATATCCTCCAAGGTGCTCACCCCCTGGAGTGCATGTTCTATACTGTATTTGTCTCTTGATTCTAGGTGGGACCTGTGACTATGATAAATGTCACTTTAGTGTTTATGTGACCTTATGTGACTAAGGTGAATGGATTTGCAGATGCAACTAAGATCCTTAATAAGTTGCTTTAATAAGTTAATCGAAGGGAGGTTACTCTGATTAGGTCAGCCATATTCAGGTTGAACTCTTTGAAAGAAGGCTCAGTTTTTCCAACAAATGGTGCTGAGACAATTGGATATCTATACCAAAGAATGAAGCTGGACCCCTTTTCACACCACACATAAAAATGAACTCAAAACATATAATAAGCTTAAATGTAAGCATTAAGTATAAAACTCTTGGACAGCATAAGAGTAAATCTTTATGAATCTGGGTTAGGCAAAAGTTCCTTAGATAAAACTTCAAAAGCACAGGTGGCAAAAGACAAAATAGATAAATGTTACTTTATCAAACTCAAAAACTTTTGTAATTCAAAGGACATAATCAAGTAAGTGAAAAGTCAACACATAGCATGGGAAAAATATTGGAAAATTATATATCTACTAAGGATTTGTGTCCATGGTGTATAATAAACACAGCGTAATAATAAACATATAAATAATTCAACTAAAACAATTGACAAAGGCTTTGAAGAAATTTTTCCCAATGAAGGTATACAAATAGCTCATGAAAAAGATGCACAACATCATTAACCATTAGGGAAATAAAGTCAAAACTACAATGATATATAAAACTACATTGAGAGGCTTATTACATAGTCACTAGTATGGTTATAGTAAAAAAAAAAGACAGCCCATAACAGGTATTGATAAGGATAAGGAGAAATAGGGGCCCTTATATTATATCTTACTAGTGGGGATGTAAAATGGTACGTCAGCTTTGGAAAATGCTCGCAGTTTCTCAAACTGTTCAACATGGAGTTCTGTATGACCTGGTAATTTTACCCTACTTATAAAACCAAGAGAAATGCAAACATATACCCATACAAAACTTTCTGCATTAGTGTTTGTAGCAGCATTATTCACAACATTTACAAAACAGAAGTACCCTAAATTTCCATCAGTTGATGAATGGGTAAATAAAATGTGTTTTATCCATAAAACAGAATAGTATTCAACAACACAAAAGAATAAAATACTAATAAGATAAAACATGGATGAACCTTGAAAACTTTAAAGAATCCAGTCACAAAAACTCACATATTGGACGATTCCATAGTATGGCCAGAACAGGGAAATATATGGACAAAAATATTATAGATTAGTGATTGACCAGTGCCAGAGATGGGAGTGGAATGGAGAGTAACTACTAATGGGTATGAAGCTCTTTTGGGATGACCAAAAAGTTCTAAAATTAGACTGTTGTGATAGTTGACCAACTCTAAGGGTATACTAAAAACTATAAAATTAAACACCTTAAATGAGTAAACTGCATGAGACTTGAATTATATCTAAATAAAGCTGTTGTTTATATATATAAAAAAGATCAGAATGCCGCTGAACTAAGATATACTCTCTGTTGGCCTTGAAGAAGCAAGTTACCATTAATTCTACAGGCAACAACAGATGAATTTTAGTAACAACCACTGAGCAAGGAAGAAGACCTTGGGCCTCAGAGGAGACTGTAGTCCTGGCTGACACCTTGATCGCAGCTTTGCAAGATCCTAAGCAGAAGACCTAGCTAAGTGAAGTTGTGTCTAGACTTCTGATCTACAGAAACTTGAGATATAAAATGGGTGTCGTTTCATACCACCAGGTTTGTGGTAATTTGTTTACCCTTCCACTTTCGGTCTCTTGGAACACTTATTTCGGAACTCAGCTGCCATGATATGAGAAGCTCAGGTCACAAGGAGAAGCCTTACCCATGCTCCCAGCAACAGCCAGCATCAAATGCAAGTCCTGGGAGGGAGCCACCTCGGCCACACACCCCAACTGAGTCTGGCTGCAATCGCCTGTGAGACCCCACGTAAGAACCATGCAGCTGTGCTCAGTCCGCTCATAGAAATGTGAGAGATAATGGTAGATTTAAGTTTTAGGGAGGTTTGTTAACAGCTCTACATAACAGGGATCTTTAAAATGCCTATTTAACTTACTCAGACAGGCCTTTGATCTATTCTTAGTCTTGTAAGTAAATTTTACTTTCAGTTTTCTCCATTTTGCTCCTGGAATTCTCTGACTGTAGTGAAGGGTGACGAGTAACTTCTCTTAAGAAATGCTGAAAGACATTGTTAGATATATCTTCAATTCAAAATGAAACACTTATTTTAGTGGAGTGAACATGTGATTCCTGCTATATTTAAAAGGAACCCATAATGAGGGCCACACTAGGGGTGCCACAATTAATTGAACAAAGCATCCTCATTATTTGGTTGTAGACAGATATTTGTGTTCAGAAAGAAAAAAATAAACACAGGCACATTGAATCTAAATTTAAAAAGTATAGTAAATACCATAAGCACTTGTTACAAGAATGTTATTAATATGTGGAAATGGCAATAAACGAATTGCTTATGTTTTCTACTTCTGGTTTCTTAGTTTTGCATACTACATAAAAAATATTGTGTAGTAACATTTTAGTTTCTTGTGCCCTTATGTATTATTTATTGTGGCTGCAGCCAATTTGTTCAGAAGTATGATAATTATCTAACCCTGCATAGGAAAAGTTTTCATTACTCAAATAAAGCTTTTCATTCCTTCCAGTGAAAGGGATTTTCAAATATTCTTGCACAAAAAGTCAATGAATGAACTTCAAATCTGCTTTTTTTTTTAATGAAAATCAACAGTTTTAGAGGTATAGCTTCATAAGGAAGTAATTGCATTAGTCACCCTCTTGGCATTGGGTATTAATCTTTTCCTTTTACCAGCCTCTCTCTTTCACAATTTTATAAGGTTTCCCACAAAGCCAAATTAATAGTTTTTTTTCCTTTAAAACTCATGAATGTGCAATTAATAATCAATGATCTTGGGAGAATAAAAGAAACAACTGTAAAATTCTTAGATCCTTTGGATGAGGCAGCTATAGTTTATGGGATATTCAAAGAAATAGTCTCCTACCAGTTATACTCTAATATCTTTATTATAGACAAATAATATTGAATGTGTATTACCCAAATTAAGTGATTGTCTTATTATTAAATTTTAGGAATACACTTGGGATTTCATGATTTTTAAAAAAATCATTTTGAATATTTAATAACCTCTCCATTTGACGTTTAGTAAAGGTTCATGCCAAGCTGCAAGTCAAGATAAGATCAATTGCAAAAAGGCAAAGAGATTTTTCAGCCCTTTAAGCAATGTTCTTCAACTTTGATGCATATCTGAGTCACCTGGGGAACTTGTTTTATTTGGGATGAGTTTTGGCTAGAGATAATGGGGCAATAGAAAATTTATTGCCCAGGATAATCAACCAAATGTATCAGAAGCACCTGAAAAGATAGCAACACATGTTATAAAGTCTTTCCCTTTGATCTTGTCATGGCTGATTTCTCTCATGGAGACCTCAGCTGAAAAAGCATCTTATCAGACAGGCTATCTTTGACCATCCAACTGAAATTAATCACCTGCCCACATCCATTTACATCACCCATTTTAACCCTTGGATATTTTCTCTGTTATCTGTTTGTTTTATAATGAGTCACTCTTTCCTCTCATACCGCATGCTTGCCGAAGCAATAACCTTGTTTGTCATGGTTGCTGCTGAATCCCCAGCACATACAACAGTGCCTGGCCAACAGTAGAGCTTAGTCACTGTTTCTTGAGTGAGTAAATGTCTACCTTACTCTTTATTAATAATAATAATAATGCATGATGATGATGAAGTATATTAGGTCTGCCTAGAGAAAGTCCAGCCATTGTTAACGTGAGAACCTGTTTGTGCAGGATCAACGTAACCTGGCAGTCAAGGAGAGTGGGCTGGTGTGCACATACATTCCAATGATGACTTCACTATACTGGGTAGCAGGAGCGGTAGGTTCCGTTGAGTGACCATGTGTACTGTGTGGCTGTGATAGTCACAATAACTGAGCTAGTAGAGCAACGAATCTGCATCATATTTTGCATTAAACTTGAACATTCCTCCACAGAAACTATTAGGATGATTCAGAAGGCCACAGCTATGGGCAAATGGTGATTGGCGACCTCATCAAGACAATGTACTTGCTCATGTCTCATGTGGAGATTTTTAGTGAAATATCAGATCACCCAGGTGACTCAGCCCCCTACAGCCCAGATTTGGTGCCCTCCCTGTGACTTCTGGCTTTTTCAGAAACTAAAATCACCTTTGAAAAGGAAGAGAGATCAGACCATCGATGAGATTCAGGAAAATATGATGGGTCAGCTGATGGTGATTGGGGAACTGTGTGGGGCCCCAAGGTGCCTACTTTGAGGGGACTGAGGTGTCATTGTCCTATGTACAATGTTTCCTGTATCTTGTATCTTTTTCAGTAAATGTGTCTGTTCTTCATAGTACAGAGCTGGATACCTTCTGAACAGATTTCATATGCAATTGGTCTTCATTAGTGAATTTAATATGGTTGATAATATTACATGCAAAATCTAACTGGAAAATTTCTCTAGTGGAGGGAATGTGCTTATTTTGCTCCTCCAAAACGCATGTGATTCACAGTTAGAATCACGGATTTCCCTTGCGGAAGTTAACTGCTAGTAGAGTTGCAGCAGATCACAAACCAAATTTTCAATCTGACATATGGGGGGACCCCCCAAAAAACAGAATTTATTTATAAAAAATTGTATATTTATCCTTACATGTTTAAACTTCAGTCACGTTCAAAGTACTCCCTATTTGATGCACTACACCTATAGAGGCATATTTTCCACTGCTCAAAACAGTTTCTGAGCTCGTCAACTTTGATGCCTTTCAGTGCTTCAGCCATTTTTTGTTTCACGTCTTCCACATCAGCAAAACATGTCCCTTTGGGGAATTTTTTCATTTGGGGAAACAAAAAACAAAGTTGCTCAGGGTGAGATCAGGTGAAAAGAGAGGATGCGGCACGGAGGTCATGCCACTTTTGAACAAAAGCTGCTGAACACTCAGTGAGGTGTGGGCAGGTGTGCTGGTAAATCACCCATCATGACATGGACAAATGCGTTGAAAGAGCCTTCAAACAAATTCACTGAAGTTGAATGCAGCCTATCAGTATATCATCAGTTGATATACTGATACAGATGGGTTCCTAGAACACTCACCTAGTGGGGGAAGCCTGTAATATAAGGGAACCATACTCCAGGAGATAAATCTGTTTGGGGAGGATCACCCCTGTATCCATCGAACTGAATAAAGTACCTTATTATGCCCACAAGCTGGTAGGGTATTCTGAGATATAAAAATTCAGGTATGCAAAATGTTACTTTCTTTACTATCTTTAAAACCTAACTCAGTTTTTGTCTTGAGCCCAGTCTTGTCACAACTATAATTGTTATTATGATTTAAACTGAGAATTAAAGTAAGAGAGGCTACATATACAATTTTCTATGTGGAAAACACCACATAAACATAACACTGAATTATTTAAGTATATGGGATTTGAAAGCAGACAGACCTGAGTTACAATTCCAGTTGTAACATTTCTTAAACTACATGACTTTGGGCAAGTCAATTAACATATTTATTAATTTGTGAAATGAATACAATACTCCCTGCCTCCCAGGATTCTTTAGGGAATTAAAGATAAACCTGTGAAAATGATTAGCACAGAATCCAATATATAACAACCCTCAATTATTAATTTTGTTATTATTTTTATTGTTTTTGTCAGTTATGAGCAAATGGTTTAAATAGACAAAAGCTTATTTTCATTTTTTTTATGTCTTTGTTCATTATACTCTCCCTTTTCGAGCTGGAAATTCCCATTTCCTCATTCTTTCTAGGTTTATTTCTTCTCACCCCACTTTCTCTGATGTTACTCATCCAAATAAGTAAATAAATAAGAAGTATGGAAAGACCTGGTTCTGTTTACTGATTTCTACCTATTATCGTATTAAATCAATGTGCTTTTATTGGTCCCTTTTCAGTAGGGTTTTACATCTTTCTCCAATTGTGAGAGGAGAATTTTTATCTCAGTTTGAAGGACTTAGCATCACCAGGCCGAGAGTGGGGAGAAATTATCTTTGGCAGAGATCCATATTTATAAATGCGGAGAGGGTGGGCTCTGATGGGATCTACAAGACACCCCCTCCCTCTAACCCAAATAGGGCATGAGCACCATGGCTCAGCAGTAGGCCAGGGCACTCCCATGTAGCTGTTGGGCCCCAGGCCCCAATGACAGACTCTGGCTCTCTTTATTTTATTTATTCATTCAGAATTTTAAAAATTTACTATGCGTCTACCAAGTGCAATGCTCTTTTCTCAAGATAACTTCATATCAAACAATAGAGATCTTTATTAGGAACTCTGAAGAAAGCATATAAGTTGCTGATATTGATGTAGATACAATGCACTTGCTATGTTTAGCCCATGTGGGGAGAAATATAAAAGATAATATAAGTGAGTTAAGATTGCAAAAACAACTATGACCCTTTGTTGTCTGTATATACAGGTTCAATTCAGAGATATTTAAAGGACATAGTATTATTTCAAGCAGAAATACTCCTACTAATTTTTCAAAACTATGTAATTTTAATTCTGTTGGATATGGAAGCATCTTAAATCAGTTTCTTTTGCTGATGTAATAAATGAAATACAGCTACATGTATATAATGACATATTCTGTAAGTGTATACCTACATTTTTCTTACTACCTACTCAGAAGGTTATGATACATGGTAAATAGAGAAACGATAAACAATTCCCAGAGAGACAGGTAGAATAAAGTTGTCCCTACCCCAAACTCAGTGCTCAATTATGTTAACATAGTTTGAAGTCTATGCTAAATCATTTTTCATTTAACTGTAGGGTTGAATCTGTATCAGTTGTTGCATGCCCCTGCTTAGATAAATAACTATGGCAAGCATTCCAGTGTGCTGCATACTGATCTCAGCAGGGAGCCATGTGTAGGTGGACTTCTTGGAAGCTTATGGTTCAAGGTCAGACAAGTAAAAATTGTCCAAATAGTTCTTATGGATATAAAACAAGCTGTTAATTGACTTCTGTCTCTTTTCTTACTGTTTTGCCCTGTCCCATTGAAGACATGGGTTCTAATAGTAATAATGTGATCACTAGATTTTTTTTATGGTATATTAAAGTCTTCCAGAGTTTTGGTGAAAACATACTTCTGCTTCCTATTCAATTCAGACTTATGTTTTCTATTTTAGATATTACAGAAAGAGGCTTGCTTTGAAACACATACTGAATGGCTACTGTGTGCTACCATCTGGCTGGAATGTGGGGACAGTAAACATAAATTTAGCATTGATTCCTTTGGAAGAACTTTAAGAAACTCACAGTGAATTAGGCAAACTGGACATGAGAAATAATATGAAAATTCTTGAAAAAATGCTGAGCAAATTGTAATGGGCATACAAAACAAGAAGAATCCATGGGCATCAGAGGCAACTTCACAAAAGAGATGTTGTTGAGTTACCCTGCAATGAGATGATGACAGTGGAAGGGCATTTCAAGGCAAAGAGAAGAGTAGGAGCAAATCAATGGGAAATGGGAGAATGAGCACAGTGTTTAGAATGGAAGCAAGTCCAATTAGGTAGAGCATAATGTTGATAATGGAGAAATGGCAAATGATGAGAAGCTAGACTCTTGGTCCAAGGTCCATGTGAAACAGTGTGGAAGGTTGGCAGCAGTATTCCCATTGGTGAATGACATGGTCAGACTTTTGTTTTGGAAAGATAACTCTTGTGGCAATGTGGAGGATGGACTGCAATTAGAAGACATAAAAGGCAGAGAAGTGAAAAGTCCATGACAGAGAGGTAGAAATAGAGAAAAGAGGATGAGTTTCAGCAATGCTTTTAAATCAGGACTGCAAAATTTGTTGACCAGATGGACAATAAGAACATGGGGGATGAGTGAGTCAAGAATTTCATAATCTACTGATTAAATCTTTATTCATCACCTGCAATGTACTGGGTATTTTGCTATGCATTGGGTATACACAGATTACCAAAACAAAGTCCTTGTAATTTTGCAGCTAAGAGTCTCATGGAGGAAACAGAATGATCCCAAGTTTCTAATTCAGTTTATGGACTACATGTTGATACTGTTAATTGTGCTTGGAAACACAGGAAGAATTAAAAGATTAAGGACGGTGAGATTTTGAGTTTGTTTTTAGACCTGATAAGGACAAACTGCCTGAAGACCATAAAAGTGGAGATGAATGAGAGGTCTGAAATAGAAAAGAGAATAGAACTGATGCTATATATCTGACAATCATGAGTTTCAATATTAGACAGGGGAGTGAATTAAATTATTATAGGACTACAAACAAAAGAGAGCAAAAGATGGAAAGGGGACACTGGAAAATATCATATCTGAGCAGAGAAAAGGAGCCTCACATACAAGACTTAAAAATGTGGTGAACAGAATTAAGAGGAGAGCTCTGGAGAACAAAGGCAAGAAAAAGTTTTAAAAAAAAATAGAGTAACCAGGTGTGCTGGGTTCACTTGAAGCTTTTGAAATCCTCGCCTTTGTGTAAGAATGACCTCATTGACTATGAATAACACCAAAGCTTAGATATATTTCTTCTACTCTGGACTCCATCTTGTAAATCTTCTTCTATTATAAGTCATTCTCTACCAGAAGTGGAGTACACATAACTCAAAAAAAGAAAAACTCTCTAGGAATTTTCCAGTTACCTCTAGGAACTTGCTCTGAATAGATTGTTAGTTCTTACTTCATATACGTCGTAAAGTTCGGTGACACAGATTCAGACACAAGAAGCTACCTGGACTGGCTAAAGATTTTGATCTGAAGAGATAGCAAAGAATAGTTTTGGAAATCTTGAAGCTAATTCCTTGTTCCAGAATTATCAGTAATTCCCACCTAATGTCCATTCAGATAAATGTACTATATACATACTGAATGTAAAATGTTCAAGAATCTATGTGTTTTCTCTTTCCAGTGGTTTTCAGCTATTATCTTTTGGAAAGATCTTGGGTTTCTTTAAGTGTTATTGTTTGTGTATTGCTGGAATACCCAAAGAAGAGGATAAAGGTTAGATGTGCACGGTGGCTTATACTTTTTTTAAATTATGGTGGAACTGCCTCAGAAGACAGTCAGGCATTTTTCCAGTAACATAAATGCCAAACTAAGAACATGGTTTAAAGAAAACATTGAATCATTTTACATTGTGAGAGTGAAACTAGGCAATATGCTTTAGATAATTAGGACATTTTCAAAGTTTATGTAGACAGGCATGAGGTATTATGTAGATAGGGATGAGGTAGTGAAGAGCAGAGGCTGTGATAATGGGATGCAATATTTAAAACTGAGATTGTCTTAGATTTTATCTGAATGTTGGTCAAAATACACTAAAATATTACTATGATATCACTTCCACGTGGAGTAGGGGAGACTCGATCTGGAAATTCTACCTATTATTTTAGCAAAATTAGAATTATTCCAGCTTGCAAAGGTATCTTTGTGCCAGCTGAAAACACATTTGTTTACTTATAGTGCTAAAAAGTGAGCCAGGGAAGTCTCTCTTTCACTACTGGGTTCTTGTTCTTCAATGATGATAACACCACGTAAGCAACTTGAGTCACCTTTAAAGCCTGAGAGCATATGGATGGCTTGGATGCAGCCATTTAACATCACCCAGGCACGGATCCTTTTCTGGGAGCACATGTAGCCACAGATGATACCGTCTTGATACCTGGTTCATTTCATCATGCTTGAAAAACAATAAAAGAAGCCTGGGCTCATTCCAGACAGTCATTCCTATGTTTCAGTATATGTGACAATGACCAGGTAATTCTAAGAAGTCATGCGATTATGGTACATAACCCTACCTGAAGGTCAACAAGAAACTGATAATAGAAGCAAATTTCCACTGTTCTTAAATCAAGGAAGGTGTTTCTGGGAGGAAAGCAGGACTCATTCATTTTAGCTAAAAATAGAAAGTGCTTCTTTAAAATAACAGCTAAGATATGGTGTTTTGGGGGTGTTATCCTGTTCTTCTTTCCCATCACATTAGCTTTAAAAGAAAATTCAATCTTTGGAAGATCTTTTTGTTACTGTTCCACTCTTGGTTTAGGTAATCGTTGAAGGTGGGCCACCAGCTGCTCTTGAAGTAATGAGGTGGCATCATGACCAAAAGAAGCAGCTTGCCATGCAATTGCACCCACTCCATTGCCCCAGGTGGGTAATGACTGAACCAGAAAAACCACACCTGGAAAGGATTTGGGGCGTGAGAATGTACAGGTAGAAATCTTCTTCAACAATGCATTTATGCAGGATAGGGGTGAACTGAGATTTTTGTATCTTAGGTATGGGAGAAAATTCTCAATGTTTTTCAGAACAGTATTAGCATGCTTACAAAAATACCTGTTCTCCCAATTATTATTGGAGGCTTACAAAACCTTAATCTTTCTGGGATCATTCATTTTTTTCCTAATTATTGCCACAGGGACTTATTAAAAGGTTATATTGAGACAAGACTACCAAAAGGATTTGGCCCCAAACTGTTATTGTCTTTTCCTTCGTGAAATAGTTACACTGTTATCATTCTCTGCATGGCACACAGTACTTGGAAACAACATATAAGAATCAGGTTGAAACTATTCTGTTTAATCAAGAATGAACTAAATGTCAGAGACTCAGTGTTCTAGATCAACAATTCCCAGGATTGATACATCTTAATCAAGTAATTAGGTGACTTTTTTGGTGGTGTTTTCCACACCGGAGAGAGGAACAGATTTGCCGCTTTGCTCCGATGGCTGCTAGCAGCAGTGTTGGATGTTAACAGAGACATTTACACGGAACCACCAGTTGGCAGGGGCTAACACTCTGTTACTTGCTATTCCCACATGCTGAGGATTGTGGGAAGGCTGCCAAGCTTTCTGTCTCATGTAGCTCTTCAGTATAATAACAGCAAAAGCAACAAAAAGCCTTGGGAAAAAGAAAAAGAGAAAGAAGAAAAGTGTGTAAAGGAAACAATGGAACTAAGTCTCACATTTTACACAAAAACACAAATGGAATGAGAGAATTTTAGTGACACTTTCTCTCTCCCTCCCTCCTTTCCCTTCCCCTCTCTCTGTCCCTCTCCCTCCCTCTCTCTCTCTACTTAAGAAGCATTTTAAATTGAGAGCAATGCTTCTCAAACTTTAAAGTTTAAAAAAAAATCTCCATGGGGTCCTGTTAAAAATCACAGATTCTGATTCTGTAGATTGGAGATGGGTCCTGAGGTTTTCATTTTTAACAAGTTCCAGGTAATGCTGACGCTAACAGTCCTGGACTATCATTTGGATAATGAGGGCTGAGGGGATGGTAGAAGAAATACCACATAACCAGATCTGGTAGTGATGGTTATGGTTGTCTGATAGGCCAGAGCTCCAAAATGACAATGATGCCTTGTGATGTCTTTCTGCCCCACCCCTTCTAGGTACCTTCGAATGGACCATATATACATATTATGGTCCTGTTTAGTGACCTCACCTGAACTAGAGTTAGAAGATCTTGTTCCTAGTTTTATTTATTATTAACTAGTTGTGTGTTAACAGGCAAATCATGCATATCCCTTGGTATCAGTTTGCTCACCTGTACATAATAGAATCACATGTTATAGGCTGAACAGCGCTTTCAGTACTAACTTGACAAGATGTCATGTCCTATCCATTGAAAAGGTGGGATTATACTTGAAACCAATAACATGTAAATTTACCTTGGTTACTTTATCTTTCATAAGATATACAATAAATGAAATCAGCCTCAAAGAATGAATGAACCTTTTTTACTGTGTGTCCTTGACCCCGTCAACATCGAGCCAAGTAACTGAGGGCTGGCCATGACAAAGGCCAAGAGCTGGTGACTAAGCAGACTGTATATACGTAGGGAAATGATACATAGTCCCAGAAACTGAAATAGGATGACTGGGAAGGCGAGGGGCAGGTTGGAATGGTCTGAGAAGAGCCAGAGGTCCACACTGTAAGCAACCTCAGCAAGCAATTACTAGGAGTTGGCTACAAGGATTGCAATTCTTTTTTTTTTTTTCTTTTCTTTTTTCTATTATTGGTCTTCAGTTGCAGTTGTCCCAGTTTTTCTCCCATTGCTCTCCCCTACCTCGCCCACA